>PVKA01055928.1:0-10112 GCA_004027165.1 Ctenomys sociabilis
TTATTTATTATTATTATTATTTTATTTTTTTGGCCGAACCAGGGATTGAACTCAGGCCCTTGTGCTTGCCAGGCAAATGATTATTCTCCTGAGCCATGACCCCACCCCTAGTAAGGTCATTTTTACTTCATTGGTTTTGCCTATCTCATAATGGATAGCCAGCATGGTGGCGCATGCCTGTAATCCCAGCACTCAGGAGGCTGAGGCAGGGCCAGGGAGATGGCTCAGTGGAATAAGCGCTTCCCTGGCAAGCGCAAGTGCCTGAGTTCAATCCCTGGTTCCACCAAAAAAAAAAAAAAAAAAAGGAGGCTGAGGCAGGAGGATTGTTGTGAGTTTGAGACCAGCCTGAGCTACAAAGTGAGCTTAAGGCCAACCTGAGCTGCATAGTGAGATCCTGTCTCAAAAAAAAAAGAAGGGATACCTTTCCATTTTCTGGGGGTTTTTTTTGGCAGACCTGGGGATTGAACTCAGGCCCTTGTGCTTGCCAGAGAAGCGCTTATTCCACTGAGCCATCTCTTTGACCCCCCTTTCCATTTTTTGAAACCTTCTTTGATCTCCTTTTTTTCAGAGTACTATAGTTTTTCAACATAAAGATCTTTTACTTCCTTTGTTAGATTTTTTTTTGTGGTGGGCTCAGCCTGCCCTGAGGGGTGGCATGGCATGTGGTGCTGGGGATTGAACCATGTTCCCTGCAGTTGCGTAAACCTGCCTAAGAAGACCCTTTAGACCGCTGAGCTATCTTGCCAGCCCCTCCTTTGTTAGATTGACTACAAAGTATTTCAGTTTTTTGAATGATATCGTGAAAAGTATTTCTCTCTGAGTTAGTGTGTTATTCAAGTATAGAAATGCTATTGGTTTTTGAATGTTGACCACTGCTAAATCTAGCAGTCCTTTGGTGGAGTCTTTGGGGTTCTCTGTGTCATATAACATCATGTCTTCCATAAATAATGATAATTTTTTTTGGCAAAACCGGGGATTGAACTCAGGCTCCTGTGCTTGCCAGGCAAGCGCTTATTCCACTGAGCCATCTCCCTGGCCCCATAATGATAATTTAATCTCTTCCTTTTCTATTCTTTTTTCTTTCTTTCTTTCCTTTTTTTTTGGTGGTACCGGGTATTGAACTTCAGGACCTTGCACTTTCTAGGCAGGTACTTAAGCTGCTGAGATATCTCCTCAACCCCCTTTCTTTCTTTCTATTGTCTAAGTGCCTGGCCAGTACTTCCAGAACTATGTTGAATAGGAGCAGCAATACAGGGCACCCTTCTCCTTCTCTTCTTTCTGATTTTACAATGACAGCTTTGGTTTAATGATCACTTAGCATGATGTCGGCCAGGCATGGTGGTGCACCGCTATAATCCCAGGACTAGGGAGACTAAGGCAGGATGATTGCCACAAGTTCTAGGTCAGCCTGGATTGCATAACAAGTTCAAGGCCAGGGCTGGGGAGAGGCTCAGTCCCGCAAGCGCAAGGACCCGGGTTCAGTCACCAGTACTGCGTGCCATTTGGTCCCAAACAGAGCCAGCCACCAAACCCATGCGTGGTGGCACATGCTTGTCATTCCAGCACTGGAGAGGCTGAAACAGGAGGATCACTATGAGTCCAAGCTGTGTGGCAAGACGGTGTACTGCACAGCTGAAACCCTGTCTCGAAAAAAACAAAGACAGTGGGGGTGGTAGTATGATGCTGGCCATTGGCTTATCATAGATGGCTTTTATCAGATGGAGATAAAGACCATCTATTCAGATTTCTGTAGGTTTTTTCTTTGATAGTGAAGAGGGAAAACTGAGAGGGAACTGGGCAGGGGGACAAGGACCAATAGGATAGGGGTACTGTCAGGGTGGTGGATGTCTTTGAATTTTTCTTTCTCTCTCTCTCTTTTTTTTTTTTTTTTTTGCGGAACCGGGGATTGAACTCAGGCCCTTGTGCTTGCCAAGGAAGCACACTCATTTCTTTAGTATAGGGTCTTGCTACATATCTCGGACTCATAGTGATCCACCCTTCTCAGCCTCCCCAGCACTGGGATTATAGGCATGCGTCACGATACCTGGTTTCAGTGGCTGGCACAACATGAGACCAGCACTGAATGTGGTACCATGGATCAGACCCACGCAGGTTCTTGCACCTGCCAGGCAGACACTTAAACCACTGAGCTATCTCCGTGGCCCTGGATTTGTTTTTCTTTTTCTTTTTGTGGAACTGGGGATTGAACTCAGTCCCTTGTTCTTGGCAGGGAAGCATTTATTCCACTGAGCCATCTCCCTGGCCCCTGTTTTTCCTGAGACAAGGTCTTACTATGTAGTCCATACTTCCCTAGAACTTGCGATAATCCTGCTGCCTCAGCCTCCTGATAGGTTCTGGCCTGAGTATAAACTGCTAAATTATTATGGCCCTGATTCAACGTGGCTGAAAGCTTAAAAACTTTTTTTTTTTTTTTGAACCATGGGTTGAACTCAACCTTTCACTTGCCAGGCAAACACTTATTCTATTGAGCTATCTGCCCAGCCCCATCAAGGCAACATCTTGGGGCCCGGGAGATGGTTCAATGGAATAAGTGCTTCCCTGGCAAGAGCAGGGTTCTAAGTTTAATCCCTGGCTCCTTTTTCCCCACTCCATCCCTGGATACACCTTCCTTTTACCTTTCCTGCCCACACAAGGGAGTCTCCAGTCAGCTCCTTGAGTGTTACTGAACCTGCCCCTCAAACTCCACCCCTAGCAAAAGTTCATAAAGTCTCATCCTTCCTGTCTCAGGTCAGAAGATCTGCTCATCTCTCTACCCTCAGTTCTCTCTGTCCTTCAGAGTTAATAAAGGATATCCCACCCCCACCCTGCCATTTCTGCTTCTCTGCTGTGCTGTCACCAATAAAACCTAACACCTCCTAGATTAGAGGCATGGGCCGTCCCTTCTAATTTCTTAACTTTGTCAAAACATAGAAGGATATTCACGCAAACTGTCCTTCTAACCTCAGAGTTTCTCCTTCACACTTGTGGGACAGGCTGTTTATTCTTTCCTTTGTCTTCTTCAAGTCAGGATTTTTTTTTTTTTTCTTTTTCTTTTGGTGAAACCAGAGATTGAAGTCAGGGCCTTGCATTTTGCACTTGCCAGGGAAGCGCTTATTCTACTGAGCCATCTCCCCAGCCCCAGAAGAGCTCGTTATGCTGCATCTGTCAGCCAGCCCTGTTGAGCAGCTCTCCCAGCTGACATCCATCTGTGCTGAGGTCGTGTGCCAGGGGCCATAGCTCCCTGGGCTCTCCACCTGTGGCCAGGAGCACAGGAACACTCTGGACTCTCCCTGTGTCCTGCGCTCTCCTACCCGGAGGCAGACTTCTGGGAGGAAGTAGCTCCAAGGCAAGCCTTCCAGGAAACAGGCACTAGAGGTGCCAAGCAGGAACGGGCACTTCCTGGCAGCTATGCAGAGTGACTTCTGCTTTTTCAGGGCCCAGTGTGGTCACAGGGCCTTCCAGGCCCAATCACTTCCTTCCTGGCCTCCATGTTATAGAGGGTAGGACCTGTGGCACAGACCTGTGCTCTGCTCTCTGAGCTATATCCCCAACACTTTTTAATTTTATTATTATTATTATTTTAATGTATTTAGTAGAGCCTCATTATGCTGCTTGGACTTGCAGTTGTTCTGTTTTCACTCTATGTCAACCAGGCTAGCCTTGAACTTGTGATCCTCCTATGTCAGTCTCCCAAGTAGTGTGGCTACAGGAGATATGCACCACCATGTTTAGCTGAAACCCAATTTTATTTATTTATTATTTATTTATTAGCTGGCTCAGTCCACCCTCAGGAAGGGGCTGGTGCAGCTTGTGGTACTGGGGATCAAACCATGGTGGCTGCTGAGCTATCTCCCCAGCCCCATATTTTTAAAGTGAAAAATAAATAAATAAATTGCAGAACAATATACAGAGCCAGCTAGATAGCTCAGTTGATTAAAGCATCTGCTTAGGCAGACATAGGGACTGGTGTTTGATCCCTAGCACGCCACACCCCTGGGGAGCACTGAGACTTAGATTGAGACTTGGAGTGGTGACTTACACTTGTAATCCTTGTGCTTGGGGAGACTGAAAACAGGAGAACCACCAAGAGTCTGATCTATGTAGTGAGATCCTGTACCAAATATATTAGGGGCCAGGGAGGTGGCTCAGTAGAATAAGCACTTCCCTGGCAAGCACAAGAGCCTGAGTTCAATCCCCAGCTCCACCAAAAAAATAAAAAAATAAAAAATAAATAAATATATTAAAAAATAATAAAAGGGTAGAAAACTGAACTGTAATATGTTCATCCAGTAAGTATCTTCTATTGTGACAATGAATAAACTACAACTATTTAAAACTGAAGCCGGGCGTGGTGGCGCAGGCCTGTAATCCCAGCACTCGGGAGGCTGAGGCAGCAGGATTGTTGTGAGTTCGAGACCAGCCTGAGCTACAAAGTGAGCTTAAGGCCAGTCTGAACTGCATAGTGAGACCCTGTCTCAAAAAGAAAAAAAAAAAAAAAAAAAAAAAAAAAAAAAAAAAAAAAAAAAAAAAAAAAAAAAAAAAAAAAAAAAAAAAAAAAAAAAAAAAAAAAAACTGAAAAAAAAAAAGGATAACAGTGGTAAATAGACTGCCTATTGTTTTTTGTTTTTTGGTAGAACCGGGGATTGAACTCAGGCCTTTGTGCTTATTCCAATGAGCCATCTGCCCAGCCCCTGCATATTGTTATTTTTAAATTATTTACTCACAGTACACGTTATCAGCATCTAGCCGGGCGTGGTGGTGCATGCCTGTAATCCCAGCACTCGGGAGGCTGAGGCAGGAGAATTGTTGTGAGTTCAGGAGAATTGTTGTGAGTTCGAGACCAGCCTGAGCTACAAAGTGAGCTTAAGGCCAGCCTGAACTGCATAGTGAGACCCTGTCTCAAAAAGACAATATATATATATATATATATATATATATATATATATATATATATATATATATATCAGCATCTAATTGTCCAAGAAATATTAGCACAAACCATTCTTTTCAATGAACTAAGAGAAACTAGTAGTATAACTGACATAGGAGAATGAAACTATCAACGTAAAAGATACCTGGGCAGAGTTTGTGTTCTCTAAAACAGAAAAATGTGTTTCAGGAACAAACGGAGGTTAAGAGCAGAATATGTTTATTGGGGAAAGAAAACTCCTATCCAAGAGATAAGCAGGTTACCCCAGGAAGCTATCTCTTCCAGGGATTTTTTTTTTTTTTTCAGATCATCTCTTTATTGATGTGTTTTCTTTCTTTTTATTGTTTTGGCAGAACCAGGGATTGAACTCAGGCCCTTGGGCTTGACAGGGAAGCACTTATTCCACTGAGCCATCTCCCTGGCCCCCACTGATGTATTTTCTTATGCTCCTTAACTAGCCGGGCACTCGACACCGCCATTGTTGATGTCATCTACGATGTCATGAGGGTGCCGGCTGTCCACGTTGCAGCCCACAGACTGGGCAGTCCCCGGGATCTCCTTAATGGTTCTGGAAAGTTCTCTGGCTAAAGAGCAGTGCCTCATCTGTCAGGCAATGTTGACAATCTCATCAAAAGTGATATTGCCGCTGTGTTTTAATTTTTTCTGCTTCTTTCCGTCTCTTGGCAGCTCCTTGAGGGCTCTGATGATCAGGGCAGAGGCAGAAGGCACCACCTCAATCTGAGCCTGTCTGTTCTGAATGGTAATCCGCAGGCCCTTCCAGTCACCAGTTGCCTTGGTGATGTCATCCCCACTTTTTTTGGACAGACCCAAGGGCCCCATCTTTGGGGCCAGGGCAGATGTGGCACCGACTTCGCCTCTGGTGCACCTCAGATACACGACTTTGATATCGTTGGGGTCGAACTTGGCTGGCATGTTGGAGGTGGCTGGACCTGGATGAGTCCAGATTCGGGACGACTGAAGAAAAGTTGCACTTTACCCTCTGCCTAGCCAACAGCTGAAAGCCCAGGGATATTTATAGAGGAAAACCATGCAGCGAGGTGGGTCCAAGGTGGTGAAGAGCATGGAAACTCACTTAGGTGAACTCGAGGCGGAACAAAACTATGGTCAACCAGAGAGATTACAAGCACCACTGATCAGGTAATGTTGATTAAATCTAGGACGAGGGGCTGGGGAGATGGCTCAGGAGAATAAGCCTTTTCCCGTAAGTGCAAAGGCCTGAGCTCAATCCCGGTTCCGAAAAAAAAAAAAAAAAAAAAAAAAAAACCAGGACCAAATGAGAAAGCAAGTCATGTAGCAAATGGGTATGAATAAGGGACAGGTTCTAGCATAAATTAATAAAGATAGATAGGTAGGTAGGTAGATAGATAGGTAGATAGATAGATAGATAGATAGATAGATAGATAGATAGATAGATAGATAAGGGACAGGTTCTCTTCCTATTGAGGGCTGGGTTAGTGACTCTGGGTGCTTTCAAGATGCTTGATACTCTTTAGAATATCTATCTATCCCTGGTGCCCCTCTCTAGAGAAGTATGTGGTTGCATTTGTTTCCTCTTTTGTCTTGAGGTCTGGCCCACAGCAGGGAGCGTCTGTCTCTTCCAAAGTTGCAAAGTCACCTTGTCTTCCATTTTGTCTCCTTGAGGGCCTGGCTCCGTCTGACCGCCTATATTTCTATCTAATTTAGCTGCCTACAACACAACTATCTTGGCTTCTTTTACATATATAAATATATTTTTATTTTCCCATACATTTCTCTATTCTCCCATCCTAGTTTCTCTTTCCTGTTGAAATCTCTTGTCATAATATCTGTTGTACATACACTCTTTGAACCTCTCACACCAGGAGACAGTGTCTGTTATTTCACTTATGCATACGGTCTCTAGCTCCATCCATTTTCCTATGAAAGCCTCAAGTTTATCTTTCTTTATGCTGAGTAATACTCCACTGTATAAAAAGACTTTTTTTTTAATCCATTCCACAGTTGATAGGCATGTGGTTTGTTTCCAAGATCCAGTTATTAGAAATTGTGCTTCTGTAACCATGGATGGGTATATATTGCTGTGGTACAATGTTTTTAATTCTTCTGGGAAAATACCCAGTAGGGGAATATCTGTGTCAAATGTTAAACCCAACTTTATTTTATTTTTTAACCCAATTTCATTTATGTAATTCACTTTATGTGTTTTTGGGGGGGATATGAAAACTTATTATGAATGTCTTTTCATTATCAAAATAGTCTTTCCTTCTTGCCTTTGTAGAGAACCAAAAGAGAGACATTGGTTACTTTAACAACCTTAAAGCGGACTCTGGGAATGTCACCAACGGCTTGATCTTTTTGACCAAATCCAGCAACCAGAACTCATTGTTTTCCTTGATGAAGTTTAAGCACCCATCTTGAGAGACAAATGCTGTGATTTTCTTGCGTTCTTTTTTTTTTTTTTTTTTTTGTCTTTTTGAGACAGGGTCTCACTATGCAGTTCAGGCTGGCCTTAAGCTCACTTTGTAGCTCAGGCTGGTCTCGAACTCACAACAATCCTCCTGCCTCTGCCTCCCGAGTGCTGGGATTACAGGCATGCGCCACCATGCCCGGCTGATTTTCTTGCGTTCTTGATCAGCTGGACCCCGATGCTCTTCCTGATGGCAGAATTGGGCTGCTTGGCTTCAACCCCTACCTCTTCCAGCACAATTCACTTTGTACAGAAGCACCCCCAAAAAGGGCTAGCCTTCAGGGCTGAGCCCAGATACTTATCCTGCCGCTTCTGGTCCCTCGTAGCTTCCTGGCAGCGCGATGGCCGAAGGCCGAGACCCGAGTCCATCCTGCCCTTGAAGGGGCCCAAGCTAAAGCTAACCCAATTTTAAGCAAAACTGTGTTGGTCTCTTGGAAATAACTATCTTTAAATTTGTCTTTAGGGGCCGAGAAGATGGCTCAGCGCAATAAGTGCTTCCCTGGCAAATTCAATCTCTGGCTTTGCCAAAAAAAAAAAAAAAAAAAAAAAAAAAATCTTTAAAAAATAAAGTAAAATAAAAAAATAAATTTATCCTTTTTTTGCCTGTGTGTTTTCCCCCTGGGAAAGGCCAGGTCTCCAGACTAGAATGCAGAAAACCAGTATAACCACAAGTCTGAGATTGTGTAGGAGGATGGTCTGGCTCTGCTTTTGCTGTTTGGTAATAATTTAAATGTAAATGTGATGCTGTTGTGGTAATTCATCTTGGGGGCTCTGCCCCTCTGTCATTGTTATTTTTAAGGATTTAGGAATGTGGGAATACAATCTTTAAATCTCTGGACTCAAATTTTTTTTTTTTTTTTTTTTTTTTTTGGTCTTTTTTGAGACAGGGTCTCACTGTGCAGTTCAGGCTGGCCTTAAGCTCACTTTGTAGTTCAGGCTGGTCTCAAACTCACAACAATCCTCCTGCCTCAGCCTCCCTAGTGCTGGAATTACAGGCCTGCACCACCACGCCCGGCTCTCTGGACTCAAATTTGTTGTCTTTTTTTTTTTTTTTTCTAATGCATTTGGTACAGGGTTTCACTCCATACATCTGACTCACTCACAGTGATCCTCCCTTTTCAAGTCTCTGCAGCACTGGGATTACAGGCATGTGCCACCATACCCAGCCTTGGTGGCCAGCAAGGCACTAGGGTGGGGCCGGCACGGCATGCAGTACTGGGGATTGAAACCAGCTGCTTGTGCTTGCCAGGCATGCACTTCAATCACTCAGCTTTCTACTTTTTTTTTTTTTTGGCGGAACTGGGGATTGAACTCAGGCCCTTGGGCTCGGCCCCCTCATTCAGCTATCTTCCTTGCCCCTCCATAGTGTATTTTATAATTTTAATTACTTACCTTTAATTGTAATTACATCTCATTGTGAGTGTTTCCCCACAGCTGAAGCCCTCTACATAGCTTAGCATTCCATTATTATTTATATTCTACTGTCTTTTTTCAAGATCACTTGTATTCCAAGAAACTTACTATAGCAGAGAATGCCCCCTATCCCTGCCAGCATACTTCAATTTGTTAGTTGCTCAGGTAATACTTCCGGTTCCTATTACTTTGGTCTCTACAGAGATGGAAAGCTCACTGTGATGCACAATCTGTAACTGACAAGCCATTCTTCCTCTGTACTTCCTGTTTGCTTTTTCCCTGTAAGCCCTAGACCCCTAGAGATCGGGGCCTGATATTCTGGAAATGATCCTGATCCTGGTCAGTGTCCAGTGACGTAAATAAACCTGCCTCCAAATCCCAGGTGTCTTTTTTTTTTTTTTTTTTGTGGAACCAGACATTGAACTCAGGCCCTTGCGCTGCGCTTGCCAGGAAAGCGCTTATTCCACTGAGCTATCTCCCTGGGCCCCTAGAGAGACATTTTTATACTAACATCTAATCAGTATATATTTAAGGCAGTAGCCTTTCTTTTCTTTCTTACCTCAAAAATTTACTAAACCCACGCTGGAAATCAATAATGCTTTATGGGGCCAGGGAGATGGCTCAGTGGAATAAGAGCTTCCCTGGCAAGCGCAAGGGCCTGAGTTCAATGCCCCGTTCCGTTGGGGGGGGGGACCTTAGAAGAGCTGGCCAGATAACTCAGCAGATTAAAGTACTTGCTTGGGTTCAATTCCCAGGCCTGCCTTGCCTGCCCCACCCCTGGGTGGACTGAGGCAGCAATTGAGACTGGGCATAGTGGAGCGTGCCTATAATCCCAGCACTTGGGAGGCTGTAAACAGGCTAATCACTACAAGCCTGATCTAGGACTGGGGAGATGGCTCAATGAGAGTCTGATCTAGTAGTGAGACCCTGAACACCCTGTAGACCCTTCCCTAAAATACAATAAATAAATAAATAAATAAATAAATAAATAAATAAATAAATAATAATGCCTTAGGTATGAGGAATAGTGATTGAGAAATCTGCCATGGGAATTTACCTTCTCCATTGATAGGTTATGGCCCTGGTAATTTTGCAGGCAGCCAAGTTAGATAGAAATATTCTAGGCAGTCAGACAGGGCCAGGCCCTCAAGGAGACAAGATAGAAGACAAGGTGATTGCTGGGCGTGGTGGCGCAGGCCTGTAATCCCAGCACTCGGGAGGCTGAGGCAGGAGGATTGTTGTGAGTTCGAGACCAGCCTGAGCTATAAAGTGAGCTTAAGGCCAGCCTGAACTGCACAGTGA
>PVKA01055929.1:0-10111 GCA_004027165.1 Ctenomys sociabilis
AAACCTGTGGGGTGCAAACAAGTCCATTACCTATGGCGGGTGTGTGCTCCAGTTCTTCTGTGCTCTAGATTTGGGAGCCACGGAGTGTCTTCTCCTAGCTGTGATGGCCTACGACCGCTATGCTGCTGTCTGCCAGCCTCTGCACTACACAGTTATAATGCACCCTCAGCTTTGCCTGAGGATGGTGCTGACCTGCTGGCTGGGTGGCATTGGCAGTGCCATAATTCTTTGCTCCTTGACTTTGAACTTGCCAAGGTGTGGGCACAGAGAGGTGGATAATTTCTTTTGTGAGATGCCAGCCTTGATCAAGATGGCTTGTGTGTATTCCAAAATCATTGAGTATGTTGTCTCTGCTCTTGGAGTTGTGTTTCTTCTAGTACCTGTGTGCCTCATTCTCATCTCATATGGAGTCATCACTCAAGCTGTGATGAGGATCAAATCAGCAGCAAGGTGGAAAAAGGCCCTGAACACTTGTGGTTCCCACCTCATGGTAGTAACTCTATTTTATGGAACAGTGATTTACATGTACATGAAGCCACAGAATACCACATCCCAGGTAGAAGGAAAGTTCTTTACGCTTTTTTATACCATTGTCACACCCAGCCTTAACCCTCTGATCTACACTTTAAGAAACAATGATGTAAAGAGGTCAGTGAAGAGAATACTAGTGATGGAGATGCGGTTAGCAAAGTTGTGAGCTGTGTGGGGAACATATCTGTGTGTAGAGCACACATGCATGAGAACCTGACTTTCACTTAGAGATGCTTAATCCATCCACTTATTTAATTGCCATTAAGTGATTTCTCACTGTTTTCTAAAGTTTTCAGAGTAAAACATTATATTTGATATTAAATTAGAAACATCAAATAGAGATACAGGCAAACAAAATATAGTGTACATAGTTTTAAAGAAACAATGCTCAGCATAGAGTATACTGAAATAGTCCATGGATTGTATATGCTCTTAAAGAAAAAGTAAGTATAGAAATGCCATGAGAAGTAATATTTGCTGGGATACATCTATGTAAAAGATACTAATGGAGCTATACAAAAGTATAAACTTGAGACTTTTTTATGGGTAAGGGGATGCACCTGGAAACCGTACTCATAAGTGAAATAAATCAGCTTCACATGTGTGAAAACGGTATGTCTCCCTATTATAAGAACCTGGGAGAGTCAGCAGGACCTGACATGTACACTGAATACTGTGAAAGGGAATGAAACTGTTCCAATTTATAGAAAAATAGGGATGAGGGACAAGAGAAATGAAAAAAAGAAGGGAGGTAAAAGAAATATATATGTATAAACATAAGATAGCTTGCATAATTGTACTGTTGATTTCTGCTGGTCTATTCAAAGAGGTAGTTAATGCTTAAAGTTCTATTTCTTCTCTTTAATTTTTTTTACTTTTATTGACCACTCTTACAGGATTATGTCTGATAATCTGAACAACTAACTCCAGGATAACAATATCCAATGTAACAACTGCTGTTGAATTCCTATCATTTTCTTTCACAAAATTCGGTATTATTTGTAATTTTGTTTACTACTTTTTGCATTCTTTTTAAAAATAAAAAGTGGCTGGACAATAGCTCAGTGGATTAAAGCACTTGCAAGCAGGTGCAGGGTCCGGGGGTTCCATCCTCAGACCTGCCATGCTGGCCCCACCCCCAGGGCATGCAGAGGGTGATTGAAACTGGGCGTGGTGGTGCACCCCTGTCATCTCAGCTCTTGGGAGGCTGAAAACAGGGGTATCACTACCAGTCTGATCTAGTAGTGAGACCCTGAACACCCTGTAGACTCTCCCTAAAATACAGAAAAGTAACTAGATAAAAAGAAAGGATGCATCAATTCCCCTGAAGAATTGCTCTGGACTTCGCCTTTCTCTTCCCTTTCACACTACGTTACACGAAATGCACTTTCATCATTTACATTGAATCAACTGACCAACTTGTGGAGGGGACCACCTAATAAAGCACAGTCCCTGCTGTGTCCTGTGGCCATCATGGTAAATACTACCTTTTCTACAGATCATTAAAGGGAAACATTTTTTTATTGTGTGAAACGCTAGCTCAAAATATGGGCTGTGTGTACCTCAGTTATAGCAGCTTCGCCCCCATTCCTATGTGGGCTCAGGTGTGCCTGGCCAGAAGCATTTCATCACCTGGCAGCTTACTAAACATGCATGTTCTTAGCTCTTCCAAAGTTGTGGATTCTGTAGTCTAGGCATGGTCCCAGAAATTTTCCTATCCTTCAAAATCAGGTGATTCTGAAAAATTTTCATTTGAAGTACTGTTGTAGGAATAGGGAGACCCTGAGTGTCTCCCAATAGGAAACAAGTAATACTGTATATTTGTCCTAATTTCCTTCCTCCTAGATAGAGAAAAGAGAAATTGTTTTCTTAAGGCTTACACATATATTCTCTTAGTGTCATTATTTTATATTGGAAGTCTCAAGGAGAGACAATTTTATCACCAGTCCATAGAAATTATGGATATCAAAACTTCAAGTTAAGATGAAATGGGGTAGGGGACAGCTTCCAGCTACCCTACACCAGCGGGATCTGTCCGGTCCAAACCCTGGCATGCTGCATGAGTGAGACCCCCTTCCACGCCCTTGGGAACCCCCAGCACTCTGCCTCTCCCAGCCTACCCAGTAAGTGAGAACCTCTTCCAGTTCTAGATCCAGCCCTAGCCCAGGCCCTGGAGTGTGTGAGAGAGCTTCCCTTCTCCCCTAGCACTCTTGTCCCCTTCAGATGCAGCTCAGGCCTGGCATACAGGCCTAGGGTGAAACTGCAGCTGTAGTCATTGCCGAGAGAGTAGGTGAAAGAACCACCCAGCTAGTCCAGGAGCAGAACATCTTGCCAGAGGGGCACATCAGGTTCACTGCCAAGGGCTAAGGCAGGAAGCAACTGAGCACAGCAGCCAGAACCAAGCCAGGCACAACTGGAAAATTCACACATTCTAGACCTACACCTGAATTTCAGTAGAAGCTAAGGTTAAAACTACTCGAAAGCTCTACAACAAAGGTCAGAAGACAGTGCTATACAAAATGTCAATGAGAAGGAGCAAAATGCAATCCACAACAAGCCCACCCATATCAAGTGCAGAGGACACTAGCACAGAACAAAATGGGAATCACACAGCTGAAATCAATGAATCAATAGCATCAAAAAAAAAAAAAAAAAAACTGCAGAAAGGCATAGAGAAACTCAGATCAGAAATAAAAAAGAAATCTCTGAATTAATAGCATTTGAATTAAAGAATCAAATGCAGAAACATATGGAGGAAATGCAATGCCCAACCAGAACAAATGCAGAGGACACAAACTCAGCTGAAATCTATGAATTAATAGCACCTGAAGTAAATAAGCAACAACAGAAAGGTATACAGAAACTCAGATCAGAATTAATGTCTGAAATAAAAAAAGAAAACTCTAAATTCATAGCATCTGAAGTAAAGAATCAAATACAGAGACATATGGAGGAAATCCAATCTGAAAAAAAAAAAAAACTGCAGTAAAAGAATTAATAACTGCTTCTAAAGAAGACATTGATAAAAAATAGAACAGATTAGAAAAATGATGAATTCCTTCAATGAGCAACACAGGAAAGACAGATCACATGAAGCAAAGTCAAAGAGATATAGAGGAACTTAAAATCTCAATCACAAGTCTACAAAACCATTTGAGTGAAAACAAACACAGAGTTTCAGATCTGCAGGACACTGGTGCAGCTAGGGAAAAGGTAAGAAAAGATCTCTTAAAAACAACAAGTATGCAGGAAAGAATAATCCATCACTTTTAAGACGTTGCAAGATGGACCATGTGAGACTACTACTAGGCATCAGTGAGAAAGAATGAGTCAATATAAATTATATTTTAAAATATGGGCAGAAGTAATAGCAGAAAGCTTCCCAAATATGAGAAAAACAATCTGATATCCAGGTAAACGAAACATATAGAACGCCAAATAACATCAACCCAATTAAAAACACACTGAGACATATATAGTACTCCAAATCCCAAAAATCCAGCACGAGAATAATATACTGAAAGCTGCTACAGAAAAGATGCAGATCACATTCAAAGAAAAACACATCAGAATTACGGCCGACTTCTCTTCACAAGCCATGAAGGCAAGGAGAGCATGGAGCAAAGTACTGCAAGTCCACTATGAAAACAAATTCCAGCCCAGAGTACTATACCTTGACAAACTGTCTTCCAAGTCTGATGGAGAAGCGAAATACTTCCATGTCAAAGAACATATAAAGAATTTCATGATGACAAAGCCATCCCTACACAGGTTATTGAAAGATGTTCTAGAGAGGGACTGGAATGAACAGAACTCCATGAATGAGAATAGAAGCAACCAACTAAATAGGGCAAAAAATTAAACAGAGGACAAACAGGAGTAAACAGTAGCAGGTAAATAACATGTCAAGCTTAAGTCAATATATCTCAATTATAACCATTAATGTAAATGCACTCAATTCACCAATTAAGAGAAAGAGACTAGCACAGGGGATTAAGAAACAAAATCCAATAATATTCTGCATACAGGAAACACATTTAACTCAGAAAGAAATTCATAGACTTAAAGCCAAATGATAGAAAACAATACTACATGCCCCAGCTCATCAGAAAAAGGAGGGGAAGCAATCCTGTTCTTAGACAGTCTGAACTTCAAACCAAAAACAATCCAGCAAAATAAAGAAGGACATTTAGTTTGTAGTGTTTTTTTGTTGTACAAGGTGCATACATGATATTCTATTTACAAACCCTATTAGAGCACATGCCTCTATTCAATGAATTAAGAGAGTGTAGCTGTATACCCGTCTTTTTTTAGAAAGCTGAATTATAGTACAGATTCAATAATTAATGCTTTTTACATTGTTATCTTCCTTGTGATGATCCATAGTACAAGAAGCAGGCAGGATATCCTGTCCAAACACTATTAGTGCAAATCTTTCTTCTCATAGAATTACACAAAACTGCAGCATATTTATCCTAACTCTACTGTTCATAGAAACACAGAATTGTCTTTCCTTTGTATCCCCCTTTTTTTGTTTAGTCCTGTCAGAAATGGGTATTTTATTGTCATTCAATTATTATAGGTGCTTGAATTCAGCGAAACAATCAAACACAGTCCAGCAGTCTATAATAGTAATGGGTTATCTACAGAAGTTATTGATTAGAGCCATTTAGAGCTCAGCATACTATTAAGGCTGTATTTTATATACCTCGTTTTTATAGTTTTCTGGTGGATGGTTAAGACTGAGATAAAGCAAGACCTATATAACAAAAAATGTAACTTTTGTATCTGATGAGGTCAGTCAAATCCCCTCAGGGTTTGTCCTGAAACCCTGTACCTCACTCTGTAGATCCCTTGTCAGTGTCAGCCATGTGGATGAGTCATGGCCATTGCTTGACCAAACTGCTTTCTGTGAAACCTGAGAGAAAGTTTTCTTTCCATGTGACTCTCCCCAGGCACACTATAGATCATCAGTCTCCTTCCTCTGGGGCTCCATAATCTCCTTGATCAGAAAATTTGGGGTACAACTGAGTTACATGATGTTATACTACAAGTCCTGTGTCTTCACTGAACTTGAAAGGCTAGGGCCAAAATGTTGGCTGTCCTTGCAGCCCTTCCATTTCTCCAATTTTTGATCTGCAAACTTAGGTTGTTAGCCACCCAGAAGAGAAGCTGATTATTACCTGGAAACATATGCAGTTCAGTTTACCCTATCTGTGTAAATATCAAACATCAAAGTCCAGGTCTTGATGGATTCACGGATGAATTCTACAAGAAATTTATTTTTATTTTTTTCTACAAGAAATTTATGAAAGATATATGCCATATCCTCCTGAAATTCTTCAATGAAATTGAAAAAGAAGCAATTCTCCTGAAATCATTCCTGGAGACAAGTATTATACTGATACCAAAACCAGAAAAAGATGCAACTAAAAAAGAGAACTACAAACCAATCTCCCTCATGAACATACATGCAAAAATCCTCAATAAAATCCTAGCAAATAGAATACAGAAAATCATCAAGAAGATCATACACCATGACCACGTAGGATTCATCCCAGGAATGCAAGGGTGGTTCAATATTCAAAAATCTATAAATGTAGTACACTATATCAATAGAGCGAAAATTAAAAACCATATCTTCATCTCACCTGATGCAGAAAAGGCTTTTGACAAAGTCCACACTCATTCATGTTCAAATTCATACAGAAAATTGGAATAGAAAGCCTCTGCTCCAGTTTGATCAAAGACATTTATGAAAACCCAACAGCTAACATAATTCTAAATGGGGGAAAACTGAGATTTTTTACTCTCAGATCTGGTACAAGATAAGGATGTCCTCTCTCACCCCTCCTATTCAATATAGTTCTGGAATCTTTAGTTAGAGCCATTAGACAAAAGAGACAAATAAAAGTATGAAGAATATGTAAAGAAGAAGTTAAGTTCTCATTATTTGCAGAAGACATCATACTTTACTTGGAAGACCCAAAAAACTCCACCAAGAAGCTACTAGAATTAATATACAAATTGAGTACCATAGCAAGATACAAAGTCAATACCCAAAAGTCAATAGCATTCCTCTATACAAATAACAACCATACCGAGAGTGAAATTATAGAAACAATACCTTTTACAATAGCACCAAGGAAAATGAAATACCCTGGAATCCACTTAACCAAAGAAGTCAAAGATCTTTTCATGAAAAATTATAGTACTCTTAAAAAAAAGATCATAGAGGATTTCAGAAAATGGGAAGATATTCACTGATCCTGGATAGGAAGAACTAACATCATGAAGATGGTCATACTCCCAAAACTGCCATACAGATTTAATGCAATCCCTATCAAACTACCACCAACATACTTCACAGACCTAGAAAAATCATTCCTGAAATTTATTTGGAACCGGAAGAAAACTCAGAAAGGCAATCCTGGCTAACAAAGACAAAGCAGGAGGCATTATAATCCCTGATTTGAAATTATGCTACAAGGTTACTGTGATAAAATCAACATGTTACTGGAAATGAAACAGATCTGAGGATCAACTGAATAGATTAGGAGATTATGAAGCCTCCACAAACACACTCAGCTACCTGATCCTTGATAAAGGAGCCAAACATACTCACTGGAAGAAAGATAGCCTCTTCAATAAATGGTGCTGGAAAAACTGGCTCTCTCCAGGCTGAAAACTAAAACTTAACTCAAATCTATCACTATGCACTAAGCTAAAATCAAAATGGATTAAAACAGAAACACTAAATCTCCTGGAAGAGAAAGTAGGAGGAGTTCTTGAGGACATAGAGGTAAGCAGAGTTCATGACCAAACATGAAACTGCATGGGTAATACTTGAAAAAATTATTGCCTGGAACCAACACTTACTAAGGTGTTTTTGCACATCAAAAGAAATTATCGACAAAGTGAAATGACGTCCTACAATTTTGGAACAAATTCTTGACAAATAAGTATTCACATGAGACATTTGCAAGAAAATGAATGCACCTTAAAGATGTGATATTGAGTAAAGTAAATCAGACACACCAGCTTCAATGGTATCTCTCATCTGAGACAAAATACAAACAAAGAAAATTACACATTATGGATAGAAAGGGACAAGGGGATAGATATCTTGCAATAGGAAAGCAATTCAAAGAAACTAGAATGATGGATGAGGAGTAGAAGAGGAAATAAAAATGAATATGATTTTTCTCTTTCTGTCTCTGTCTCTGTTTCTGTTTCTCTGCTTGTCTGTGTGTCCTCTCTCTCTCTCTCTCTCTCTCTCTCTCTCTCTCTCTCTCTCTCTCTTTCTCTATGTCTCTGTGTTTCTGTCTCTGCCTCACTGTCTATCTTTGTATCTCCGTCTGTCTCTATGTATTTCTGTCTCTTTCCCTCCCTCCTGTTTAACCCTTTCTCATAACTACCTTATCATATCGCAAAGAATGAAGAAACAAGAACCTTTTACACAGCTAACTCTGACCAAGACATTTCTTTCTCTACCTATATCTTTAGTTTAGCATTCATTATTCTCTTTTATTTTGTTTTTGTGCACATATTTCTGCTATTTCTTTAAAACCTAAAAAGAAGAAAGATATTCCACGTATTCAAACCTACTAGCCCCAGTCATTGTAAACACTCTATGCCGGAGCATGAGCTCAGATAAGTCATACCAACAAGAATGAAAAAAGGGTGTGGGGAACCAGTGGGAGGAGAGGGGAAGGAGGAGGAACTGGCAGAAAGGAACATGCTGTCATATGTACGCATAATCACTCTCAAAGAGAACATAAGCTGCAAGAATTGCAAACATATATACTACTAAAATTTGTTTTACATTTGTAATTTTTTTATTTTTTAAAGAGAGTACAAAATAGTATTAAAACAGAAAATTATAAATGACACAGAATTTCACTACACAAAACATGAAATTTACAGTATTTGCTATAATGCATAGTGTTGTCTTCAAATTAGTTGTTCATATTGTCAGATATATTCATGCAAAATTGGAAGAAAAAAGAAAAATATATATATAAGAAGAGATAAAGGAAAAATAATTGGAAAAAAAGAAGACAGAACAAATTAAACATTAACCACTCCTTCCCAAAGACCACAATACAATTGTCTAAAATATCCTGCTTAAAATTTAAAAAAATAAAAATAAATAGAGCAAAATACATGTTTGTGGTAAAATTGTTTTAGTCCTACACAGTGACACATTAGCAATTTGTAGCCATATTAACTAAATCCCACAGTAGCAATGGACATGACTACATGTGAGTCTACATAATAGATTAATTTGTCTCTTGGAGGATATAAGTCTTGAAAACTAACTCTTGAAAACTAAAGAGACTTCAGGAATTCCCACTGCCTTCCTCTAATCTGTACTGGTGGGTGACAAAGTGAATGTCAGAGAGGGAAGTGCTTGGTTTCCATGAGGACTATAAGATACTAAAAAACGCGGGCACCAAATACAAAAAAGAACTGCCGATGATGTTCTGATTCACTGAGTATTTGGTAGTTTGCAGAACACTTATTTAGAGTTGACACATATCGGTCACATGATGTCAAAGGTCTAAAGTTTCTTGGCTATATCGGTATTTTGTCTACTGGATATCATCAAAAATGTGTGAAAAGATGAAACTTTCTATTTCGCAGAAAGCCTGGACTGGTTGAATTGAACACACACACACTAAACATTCTTTAGTAAATTCTCAGTCTGCCAAAGAAGTGGCTTACTGCACAAGTGCCTGTAGGTCTTCTCCTACGAGCCAGAGAACAGTAGAAAGATGCTTCTGGTGCTCTAGACAGCCCTCCCTACAGGGCATCTGTGAGCCCCTGTTGGGGGCATCACCCAGAGCAAGTGCCTCCAATATGGTGTTGGACAAAAGCAGTCAACCTTAGGTGGTGAAAGATAAAGTCTGTTATAGAAAGATAAATAAAGAGATAGCCCAGCTGGGCTGAACCTCAGTGTTGAGAGAGTAGGAGGAGGAGCTCATCCACTCCCATACCCTCCCCTTGTGCCAGACCCAGGGAAGGCACCATCCTGGGCAAGGATTGGCCTGAGGGAGGCAGGTAACTGGCTCTTCAGGGAGAGACAGACACAGAGCCATGGAACCTTTTCCACCAAGTACAGGGACTCTAGGAAACCAAAACCAAAAAGTAAGACTGAATTGCGACACACCCTTGCAACCTCCTTGAGGGCTTGTGAGAGGTGCTGCAGTGTGAAGATGATGAAGAGGAGGAAGAGGGGGTGGGGTGGTGATAAGATGCTTATGTTCCCATATACAATAGGAAGGGTGCTGCAAGTGGCCTGCCCACAACTGACTGTCCATAGACTTTGTTGGAATGAGGGGTGGGCAACTTCCAGCTGAGGAAGGCAGAGGAAAGGGAAAACTTGTTCCATGATAATTACACAAAGCACAGCTAGACAGCGCCAGTAGGAAAGACAGGATGGGAAGGGAAGAGGTAGATGGTGGGAGTGGGGGAGGAGGAAGGAGAGAAGGTAAAGATGTAGGAAGAGAGGGGAAAAGGGAAGGGGAAGGGGAGGGAGAGATGAGGGAAAGAGAGGAAGTGGGAAGGGGACTACGGG
>PVKA01055930.1:0-10111 GCA_004027165.1 Ctenomys sociabilis
TAATAACTCCTGATATTTGGGTGACTTTTCAGCATTTGTGTGTGTGTGTGTGTGTGTGTGTGTGTGTGTGTGTGTGTGTGTGTGTGTGTGCATTGTTTATGAATAATCTCAGGGCCTCGAACATCCTGTATTTTTAAATTTATTTTGCAACAGTTTTGTTGTGTAGTACAGGTTGGCCTTAAACTTGCTCTTGCCTCACCCCCCCCCCCCCCGCATGCTGGGATCCATGTGTATTCCATCGCTCTTGGCACTGTCTTTGTTTTTCTTCTTTTTTGTGCATTTTGGTATATATATATATATATATATATATATTATTTTTTTTTTTAAATTTTTATTTCATTTTATTTTTTACAGAGCCTAAAGGTTCTGAGCTTAGACTTGTAGTGATTCTCCTGTTTTCAGCCTCATAAGCACTTGGATTACAGGCACGTGCCACCGTGTCCAGTCTCAGGGGCCCCAGGGGCAGGGCCAACACAACACTCCAGGGATCAAATCCTGATCCCTGTGCCTGTCTAAGCAGGCACTTTAGTCTGCTGAGCTAACTGGCTGGCCCTGGTTTTGGTATTTTTGAGACAAGTTCTCACTATGTAATTCACTCTGGCTTTCAAGTCACTGTGTACTTCACCCAGGCTATTTGTTCTTGAACTTGTGACAGTCCTTCTGACTCAGCCTCCCAAGTGCTGGGATCATAGGTATGTGGTACCATGCCTGGGTGTCTTTGTTTTTCTGTACATGGATATTTTTTGTTTTTTTATGTAGTTTATCTTGGTCATTTTTTTTTTTTTTTTTTTAATTTGTGTGTTTGGTACAGAGTCTCAGTAGGTGGCTGGGACTCATAGTTATTCTCCTACTTCAGCCTCCCCAGTGCTGGGATTACAGGTGAGCACCATCATGCCTGGTTTCATTGCCTGGCTTGTCATATGGTACTGGGGATCAAACCTGGGTCTTCTCTCTTAGACTGCTGAGCTATCTCCCTGGGCCCCATAATTTCATATAGTTGAACTTTTTATGAGTTTCACTAGTTACAATGGGCACTTATAACAAAATATATTTTTATTGATAGTAAATTTTTACTCATTAAAAATTGTATGTACTGGGTGTGGTGGTCTATGCCTAGAATTGCAGCATTTGGGAGTTGAGGCAGGAGGGTCCTTATGAGTTTGGTTGCCTGGTTTATGTAACATAGTCATGTTTTAAAAAACCAAACTTGTGTATGTAAGAAGGTTACATTTTAGGATTTCATTAAGTGTAATGATTGCATTCTGGATTGCTAGTTATAAAAATAACAGTGTCATTACTAAGCGGTGTGATGAATGAATGAATGGCTTTTTATTTTCTTTCCTTTATTTAAGGCCCCATTTTTGTGGTACAGGAGAAAGGGAGTTGAAGATCCACCATCTGGCCTCAGCCTGTGCTTTCAGAATTCAGGTGATGAGCCAAGTGAGGTGGTGCATGCCTGTCATCCTAGCACTTAGGAGCCTGAGGCAAGAGGATCACTGAATTTGAGGTCAGCCTGGGGTACATAATGAGTTCAAGGCCAGCCTGGACTGTATAAGACCCTGTCTCTAAGAGTCAGACTAAAACAGAATTCAGGTGACCATCATTCCAGGTGTAATTACCTACACCCAGATGTAGATCTCTTTGCCGGCAGGTAGGGTGTTCTGTGGAAGCCACTGGAGAAGAAACTGGAGTTGAAGGTCTGGCAGTGGCCCTCAGAGGACTTCACAGGTGGAAGGTGGCTCCATTGGCAGGAAGCTCTAGCTTTCTGTGCAGTCCTGCAACTGACCGAGTTCTGGGGGGTACCTGTTGCTTCCTAGCTGGTGGGGATAGATGGAGCCTAGGCCTTGCTGTGTTGCTGAGCCACACCCACAGCTCCTCAGTGTTTTTAGAATGGGAAGTTTTTCTGGCAAGAATATACATCTTTTTGTGAGAGAGTGTTGTTTTGTTAATTCGTTCAGGTTGGCCTCCAATTTTCAGCATCCCATTACCTCCACATCAAAAGTAGCTGGGATCATAGGTTTACACTACTATGCATGTTTCCTGCCAGAATATTTTAGACTGATAAGAACAGATACTATACTTGATCTTCACCAAAAGGATGAGAAGTGATAGCCAGAATAATTTTAGGAGGGTAGCATAATTTAACCAAGTTTGAATAAAGTCTTATACTGTGGTGTTTTTTTCCAGGGCTTCCACTGCACTTAAGTCTCTTCCACCTGGGGCATTGGAAGACTTCATCCTGTCTTGTCCTCTCTAGGGGCAATGTGGGCTGCTTTCCTGACACTTTCTGCTTCCCTCTTCCAGCACTGTGGGTTCTAGTGGTCTGTTTGGAGAAGGCAATTTCCTGCGCCTAAATGTAATGTGTCTTACGCGCTTGCATTGGAGAAAACCAGAGTTCAAAGAAGTCTTTTTCTATAGATTGTTTACTTCCTTGTTTTTACTGTGAAGGAGAAAAAAATCAGGTTATTACATATTAAATAGTTGCCAGCTCCTCCGGTGTTTTGAGGCACTAAAGGACACCTTTGCAAACCAGGCAGTGCTCAGAGAGCTTTGGTCCAGCTGAGGAGGAAAGCTGGTCCTCTGCCAGCAGCATGTTGAGCATCATAGATAGGTCCTTGAGTCCCAGGGGCTCTGGGGCCTTGCCTGGGGCTTGGGTTTTTTTTTTTTTTTTTTTTTGTCTCTTTGAGACAGGGTCTCACTATGCAGTTCAGGCTGGCCTTAAGCTCACTTTGTAGCTCAGGTTGGTCTTGAACTCACAACAATCCTTCTGCCTCAGCCTCCCAAGTGCTGGGATTACAGGCCTGCGCCACCACGCCCGGCTTTGGGGCTTGGGTTTGACTGTCATTTGCAGCTTTCTTTGGCTCATTGGGACTAGAGTGAGGTTGAGTAGTGGGCTCCTGGGCTGGCTCCAGTGGCTGGGCCTTGTGCCTTGCATTGTTTCTCTTAGTTTGAAACAAGTAGAAGGTTGCAAATAGTCCAGAAGAGTCTTTGAACCCATTTCCCAGCTCCCCCAGTGGCAGCATCTTAACTGTTCCAGCTGCTTCTGCATCTGTCAGTCTTAGTTAAAAAGGAACATGTGTCTTTCTGAGAACTACTTCTGAGACAACATAGATTAAAGGAAATCTAAGGCAAGTTTGGTCTTTTTAGATGGCAGCTTTAATAAAAGTTGAGAGTGAATGCCCTGTCCAGTGATTAAGCATGTAATCTGGCTGGTTTTGATACAGTGGATAGATCTCAAATTGGAGTAGAAGTATTGGGGGTTTGCTTGTTCTGGGTTTGGTGCTAACTGGCCATGTGCCTATGACCTTCAAATGCTATGTGGCCTTGGATATATGATAAAATTGATTTGTGGGGGGAATTTGGTTAGATGATTCAGGTTTGTTGGTTTTCTTCCTGACATTGTGGTAAGGACATACTTGGTTTTGGTTTTTGTTTGTTTTAAGACCAGCTCAGGGGCTGGGGAGATAGCTCAGCAGGCATAAGTGCCTGCACAAGGTCCCAGTTTGATCTCTAGTACCACATGCTGTGTGGGCCCTGAAATCCTAGGCACACCATGTTGGTCCCAGAACTGGTTGTGATGCCATACACTTGTACTCCCAGCACTAGGAAGCTGAGATAGGATCACTATGAATCCAAACTGCGTAGTGGAGATCTTATATCCAGAAAAAGAAAGAAAAGAAATAATAATACAGAAGGAGAAAAATTGTGAATCTTTGGTTTTGCATGATTTCTCTTATGTTGATTAATGAAAATGAGCAGGGGCAGTGAGAAAAGAAATTTTGCTCAATTCTATGATTATTTTGGCAAAAGTTTTAGACAGTGGCTCCTAGTTTTAGACAGTGGCAGAGAGCTTGCTGGGGACAGAGCCCTATATGAGCTGACTTTTGCCGTAGAAGGAAAGGGGAGAAGCTAAGGCCACACTGCATGGTGGGTGCTTGCCTCCTCCCTTGTCAACCCCAGGGATTGTGGTTCAGAGAACTGAAGGCACTGTGACTGTTAGCATGATGTCATCTGTGTGCCATTGTAGTGGCAAGCTGGGAGTTAGTGATGATGTGGAGCTCCTGGGCAGAAAGCAGCTCATAGACAGTGAATTTTCTGTCTGGATCCTGCTGTCCAGGTTGGGATTAGCTTGTGCTCATGAGTGTGGAAGCAACACCTTCATCTCTGTGCTCTGTCTTCTATGCTGAGGGAGTGGGTGTGAGAGGCAGCTTGGGCCATGAGAGGAGGTGGACCTGAACCTGTGCGCTTTGTCCTCTTCTGTGGCTGTGCACTTGGTGGCACTTGGTGGCCTCCCAAAGGTTATGGGACTCACTGTGCAGTTCAGGCTGGACATAAACTCATTGTGTAGCCTAGCTGGACTAGAATCCTTCTGCCTCAGTCTCCTGAGTATCAGAATTATGAGCATGCACAACCTGTCCAGCCTTATGGATGTTATTGAGGTGTAACCTTTTTAATGCATATAGAATTTCATACCACTCTTGGTCTTCTAAGCCTGAGATGAAATAGAAATACACTGCTCAATTTAGATCTGTTTGAACCTTGAATTTAGTAATAAATGTTTCTCTTAAAAGGTTTTTATTTATTTATTAACAATAATTAAGTTCTTCATTAAGTGTTAACAGTTCTCACAGTCTAAAGTACTATAGATAGAAAGATACTGTGTGTCCTGCTCCATGATCTAGGAGGCTCTCTGATAGCCCAAAGGGGCTGGGCATCACAAGGCTTGGGATCTTGGTGACCCCTTCTCGCAGCCCCAGAGCCCTCCATAGTAAAAGCGGGTGTAGTGCCTTGGTCTGGATGCCACTGTTGGCTCTGGATAGATACTGATGTATCCTGTTAGTTAGATGGTGATCAGCTTTGCCTTTTGGTGAGTGGACTCGGAGCCTTTTCATTGTGCGACATGCCACCCTCCCTTGTAAATTTAAAAAAAAAAAAAAAAAAAAAGTATTTGGTACCAGGTCTCACTGTGTAGCTTGAACTCATAATGATTCTCCTGTTTCAGCCTCTCCAATGCTGGAATTACGGGCATATGCCACTACACCTGGATCTGCTAGGTGGGCCTGGAGTGGGGCCTGCTGGGCATGTCATACCCAGGATCATGTTGTACCCAGGATCAAACCTGGATCCTTGTGCTTGCTTAGGCAGGTGCTTAGACTGCTGAGGTATCTCCACAGCCTGTTTATAAAATTTTGTGACATCTTGTGGAGTTTGAGTTACCCAGTCTGGGCGTGGAGCTTGTGGCTGCCTGCTTTGCCTTCCGGGGTGCCAGCATCACAGGTGTGTGCCACCCTGCCTGCTCTGGGGAGAGCTTTTAAAGATCAGCCTCAAGGCTTGTGTGTTGTTTTCTTGTTTCATATTAAACTTCATGGCTGGTGCATTTGACATCACATGAGTATGTTTAGTTAAAGTACCTTTTAATTGTGCTTTCTTTATGGGTTGGGTCAGGAAGAAATGTGCTTGAAATGGCTTGTGCTAAAGTGGCATATTGGCAGTGTGGGTCTGGGGTAGTGTTTGCCCCTTGGATTTTTTGTGGATTTAAAAAATCCAAATTCTGTGCTTTGTTTTATGCAGTTTAGGCTGGTCATGAACTCATGTAGCCCAGGCCAGCCTTGAACTTGTGGTGATCCTCCTGCCTCCACCTCCCAAGAGCTGAGGTGTTAGGTATGTACCATCACACCTGGCTGAACACTGTTTTAAAAGAGGAACTTTGTAGGAAAGAATTTGTTTAGTTAGCAGTCCAGCAAAAATAAGAATAAAAAACACTGAATCTGATCATCAGTTTCTTTTTCCACCTGTTTTCTTCAGGAAATGAGCTCAGTGGTAAGCGCTTGCCACGCATGCCAGAGGCTCTGGGTTCCATCCTCAGTACTGGAATGAGAAGACGAAACGTTTTTCTTCTTAGAGGAAGTGTAATTCTTTATGTAAGATAAATTGACAGACTATGGGTCTGTGGATTGACTATTTTTAAAAGTTGATGTTGAGCTTGAATTTCTAACAAACTCCTGTGGGCTCAGGTGTGCAGGTATTACTTTGGATTTGAACTTAGGGAATCTGTGCATACCCTGCATTTGTGTCTATTTTATATTCAGAGCTTACCCGAGATTTGTGCTAAATTTAAGCAGCTTTTTTTTTTAATGAATTGACCAGATTTTTAAAATTATAATTTAAATACAAAAATACAAATGAACACACCCTACCTGGGTACCTGTGTGTCTCTTCCCCTCCCCTCCCCCCTCCCCATTTTTTTTGAGTGAGGCAGAGTCTCATTATGTAGTTTAGACTGTCCTTGAACTCAGGGCAACCCTTTTGCCTATCTCCCAAGTTCTGAGATTACAGGAGGATTTTTACTTTGTATTGAGACAGCGTCTCACTAAATTGCACATGCTAGCCTTGAACATGGGGGCTTCCTACATGATTTTCATGAGAGGCTTAGATTTGAGATCCCATGCCACCACATTGTGCTCCAGAAAGCAGTTTTAAAAATTTGACATTATTAAATCAAAACATATTGGGTGCTTGTTTTAAGCTAGACACCAACGAAGAGAGGTGGAAATCTTCAGCCCTGTGGAACTGATATCTTAGTGATGTGCTTTTATACACAAAATACTTTGATTAAAATATGTGGTATTCAAAAAATATGGTGTTGGGCTGGCAAGATAGCTCAGCAGTCTAAAGTGCCTCTCAGGGACCGCGGTTCGAGCCCCAGCACCACATGCCATGCCAGCCCCTCCTCCCAGGGCGGGCTGAGCTGACCTCCCCCCCGCCCCCCGCAAAAAAAAAAAAAGAATCTGTGATGTGTAGTGAGACACTGTAATAAATAAAAAATATGGTGTTTAATTAAAATTTTTTTTTTCAATTTTTTTTTTTTGTGGAACTGAGGATTGAATCCAGAGTGTTCACAGTGGGCTGTTTCCATGGGCATTTAAAAAAATGTGGGGTAGGGGCCAGGGAGATAACTCAGTAGAGAATAAGCGGTTCCCTGGCAAGCCTAAGGGCCTGAATTCAATCCTTGGTTCTGCCAAAAAGAAAAAAAAAAAGTATGTATCGGTACTTGTTCGCAGAACATAATTATGATTATGTGCCTTGTGGAGAGTTGATTTTTGGATAGAAGACACCTTAACTTCTTTTTTGCCTTGTTTTGAGACAGTCACTATGCAGTTCAGGATGGCCTTGAACTTGTGGAGATCCCTCTTGCCTCAGCCTCCTGAGTGCTGGGATTATAACCATGTCTCACCCCACCAGGCCATTTAAACTCTTATTTATTCCCCTTCCCCATCCTCCTCCCTCTGCTTTCCCTCTATCTAAAGATCTCTTTCTCATTTGCAAAGGATCTGTCTTCTTATTTTACATTATCCTTTGTTTTGCTCTTTAGATTATTTGTATTTTGGCATTTTTATCTTTTAATTTTTTTGTTTTAAGACAGGATATCTTGGGCTGGGGAGATAGTTCAGCAGTCTTAAGTGCCTGCCTGGAAGGCACAAGGATCTGAGTTCCACCCTGGGTCCCACATGCCATGCTAGCCTTGGAACACTGGGTGTGCTGTGCTGGCCCCGAAATCTGGTGGCGCATGCTTGTAATCTCATTGCTGGGGAGGCTGAGACAGGAGGATCACTATGAGTCCAAACTGTGTAGTGAGACCCTGATCTAATAAAATAAGCCATTGTCTGGAAAAAAAAGACAGGAATTTGGGGGTTTTCAGAGCTCAGTGGGTAGTCCATCTGCTGCTTGGCACAAGCAGGTGCAGTCTGGTAGTGGCTGCAGTATCCAGAAGCATCCTCTCTGGAGTGAAGACAGCTGGGGTCCCCAGGGACTGTGGCACAGAGGGAGGTTTTGCTCTGAGGTCCTAGAAGATCTGGGGCCTGTAATGGACTCAGCTCTTAGTGGAAAGGGTGTAAAGAACTTGTACTATTCTCTTTGGTAACCAGTATGAAGAAAGTTGCCTAACTAATAATAGCAAAGTCTACTTAGGAAGGGGCTTTGGTACCAGGAATATATTGATAGTATTCTTTGAAAGGAGCCAGGAAGACCTGCATTTGAGGCAGGGTAGGTTCTAGTGAGCATGGTGTTTCCAGATCTAGGTGTTGGACTCCGTGGCTCAGCAATTTCTAACACCAGAAGCCCATCCAAATCCCAAGGGAAGTGGTATAGCTGTGTTTCTTTTCTTACACTGGCTTGCTGTCACTGGTGCTGGGTGTTGGGCTTGAGCTGAGTGAGGTATGGACAGCAATACCTTCTGCCCTGGGAGATGCTGTGGCTTCAGCAGCTGTTTGTTCATCAGCCTAAGACGGTTTTCTATTTCCTGAGATAATGTCTGCCTTGAAATAACTCAGTTTTCCTGCTACTGCATAGTCTGCCTTTTATTGCTGTTGATGGAGTACCTGACACAGTTTAAGAGGAGAGGTTTATCTTGGCTCACAGGTTCAGAAGTCTCTGGCCCTATGAAGAGCCCTGGCCTTCTACCTGTGGCAGGTGGTGGAGGACAGCTGCCTACCTCTTTGCAGAGAGCAGGAGGCCAGGCTCCATGCCTGACCAGTGCCCCTGGCCCACCTCTGAAGGGCCCTTCTGGCCTTTGAGGTCACTTGGAGTTTGGCCATGGTGGATATGGGGTGGCCCTCAAGAGAAGCCCTCATGCTGTCCTGAAGAGGAGTTCCAGGAGCATCTGGGTAGAGGAGTTAACCCTTGAGATAAGTGTGTAACATGCAGTGTGATATATGTGAAGGAGACATCTGTTGGCATGTAAAGTGGATTATAGGTAGGGCTGGGGATAGATATCTCTGTGGGAGAGCAGTTGGCTAGATTGTATCAGGCCCTGGTGTCACACACAGTAAAACCTTTATTAAAAGGGTCATTATTTTATAACTTTGCCTAAGGGGTATTTATGCAGTTTTTTTTTGGTGTTTTGCAAGAACTTTTCGGTTTTCAGAGATAGGATCTTGCTATGTAGCTGAGGCTAGACTTGGCTCATGGAAACCCTCTTGCCTCAGCCTCTGGAATTGCAGGTATATACCATCATGCCTGGCTTGTACTTCTTTATTTAATGAAATATGTGATGAAAGTTCAGGAGCTTCTGCATAAATGTGAAAGGGTTTATTTTACATACACAGTGCCTTTAACTGTATCTTAAAGTTTCCTGTCACTGTGGGACCCTGAGGATGCAGGACCTATCTAGGGCTATAATCAGGTTGTGGGAAGGTAGGAAGTGTGTGTGTAGGGGGTAGTCAGGAGGCATAAATAGCAGTACAGTTGGCTGTTAGACTTTCTAACAAGTCAAGATTAATGATGGCGAAAACCATGCTCAGTGTGTTGTTACACGGGTACTCATTTTCTTATGGCCTGAGACACATTTTTAGCCAATCGTTTGTTTTTTACATTAGAGGTACTAAAGGTATCTAATGGAACTGGGTGTTGTGGTGTATGCCTATGTAGGAGGCAGGAGGCTCAAAAAATAGAGATCATTTTGGTCAACTTAATGGAAACATGTCTCAAAAAATTGAGAGGGCTGGGATGTAGCTCAGTGGTAAGGAGGCTTCTTTAGCAGGGAGAGAGCCTATTGACTCAGTTCCAGAACCATAAAACAAAACCAGAGACAAAAAAGCCTATGCTTGATGATTTTTATCATAGACACAAGTGTGTATCTGTGACTGCATTGATCATTGGTGCAAATGTTGATTGTACATAGCTGTTGGTGGGCAGAGACCCTTCCCTCAGACTGAGCACATTTAGGCTAGCCTTGTGTGTGAGGCTGCTACAGGAGGCCTAAGTCTGCCAGTCCTAAGTGTTAGCCTTGGTTCTGATGCTAAAGTGGTACTGTCTGACTCCTGTGCATACTTTCGCTGTGGCAGGGGGAGGAGAGGGACAGGTGTAGAATGGGTGCCCCTGGAAACCAGGACTGCTGTTCACATCCAATGTCCTGGCCTATGGGCATGGTAGAATCATGTGTGATACTGATTGCTGCTGTCCTCACGGCTTTAAGTTCAGTCACAGGCCTGGTCCTTGCGGGTCTCACTCTTGCAGCTTGTTCTTGAAGTAAATATCAGTGAGGCGTTTTGGGAATTTTTCACTTGGCTGAATTTTTTTTTTTTTTTTTTTTTTTTTTTTTTTTTTTTTTTTT
>PVKA01055931.1:0-10107 GCA_004027165.1 Ctenomys sociabilis
CGAACAGGAAGAATATGGGGAAGCCAGATGCATGAAACCAAGATAGCAACCCTCTCTTCCCTCTAATAAGATGCAAAGGAGACAAAAATGTTAGGAGAACTACCTCTTTTTTAGTATATTAAAATATATATTCACATGTATATACCTTGGCTCATGAACCTAATTTGTTCTAAGATTTTGGAAAAGATGTTCATGTGTGTATTTGAGGGGGAAAGATAGTTTGTGGTTGTGTTTGCTACCTAATGAATTTACAAAAACAAAATTTTGTCAAATGTTCTGTCAAATTAGTTCACAAAAGCATTTGTGAACTAATGTACCACTGTGTATATATCTTATGTATTCTCACTCTACAATCACTGTATTGCTGCACTAGGTACACAGGCAACCCCTTATCACTAACTCTAAGCTGCTGTAAATGGTTGATACATTGTGTCCACTTGAGAAGTCTAGAAGCTTGACTAAATAATTTCGCATCTCTACATCCTAGGGAATAGAGAACATGCCCTTATTGCTCTAGGATGTTATTCACTGTAGAAGTTTAACTGATTCAACAGATGGCCAGATCCTTACTTTGTAAACACTGTCAGCCTGTATAAGACATGGACACTGAGACAGTGTGAGTATAAAGGGACCACTGCCCCCGCACCCCACACACACATAGGGCAGGTAGCCCACATACAGTAAAAAGGAAATAAGGAAGAAGTAACCACTAGTTCTTCAGAGAACTCCAGTGACCTCCAGTGTTCTCCTTCAGCTTGGACATCATCTCCAGACATCTGGCTCAGACGGCTGGGACTCTTCAGTCTTCCCGTGCACACTCTTCAGCCTTCTAGTGTAGATTCTTTTTTTTTTTTTTTAATACAGGGAATCAAACTCAGGGCCTTGTGCTGGTCAGAAAGGCCCTGTGTTGCAGAGCTACACCATCAGCCTGGTATGGAATATATAAAGCCTTCTGCTATAGGCTCTTCAGCCTTCTAATGGATTCTCCAGCATTCTGTTGCAAACTCATCAGCCTCCTGACATGTATTTGCATGGAACACTGTAGTGAGCTCCAGATGTTGGCACCTTCAGCTTCCAGTGTGCAGATACCCTCTGCATGCTCCTTCATCCAACTCTGTAGCTGCCCATCTTAAGCCAATCTTGCAATTTCTTTCTTATACATCTGTACACCTTGTGTTATATCTGTTTCTCTAGTAAACCCTGACTGATTCAGCTGCCTTTCTATAAGACTTTCCGTAGGACCATAAGGTCCTCACAAGAACAAATAGGGAGGGAGAAGTCAAAGCCCACCGAAAATAATTTGCACATACGCTCTTAGAATGTCCAGTTTAGGGTCCTGTAGCCTGGGATCCAACTAAAGACATCCTAGAGAGCCAATTAAATTCTGACAAGTTCTGGGTGTCCACCTAAGCAAAAACGTCCCTAGAAGCTAATAAAGCCAAGGACAAAAGGCCCATAAGAATTTATGCTTTTGGACTCCCTGCTGCCTCTCTGGGGCAGATCTTTCTTCCTCACAAATAAAGTACGGTCTTTTCTTAAATACTGCCCCTCTAATTCATTATTGGTACTGAGTTTACAATCCCAAGTAGTTGTTCATGCCAGCAATGCTCAGTCCCAGATGCAATAGACATATTAAATATCCTTTCAAGGAGCTAGAGAACATATCAATAAGGATTTGACAGGACTGAAAACCCCATTACTTCATAATGACCTCCATGTTTCATTTATCTTTTACTCTTCCCACAAGTACTCTTCCCAAAATCCACCAAAGACTAAGCAATTTGCAGACAATATGAAGATGACATTTCAATGATTCCTAGGTGACAATTTAAAATTACTAGGCCATCTATAAATTTATTCTTTGTTTATAATTCAAGACAGTACAAATGTTACTTTGACTAGCAGTGTTTTTGTTTTATTTTTTTCTTTGCACCAGAGATTGAACTCAGGACCTTGCACTTGTCAGGTAGGCACTGATGGCACTGAGCTATCTCCCTGGCCCTAGACTAGCAGTTTATATATTTAATTACATATCATTAATAAAAAAAAAGTTGCTGACATTCTAAAAGTTCATTATGAAATTTACATACCAGGGTGAAAAACAGACAAAACATTCAAGCAGTAACATTCATTTACCAGAGACAGGGTCATGCTATGTTTCCTAAGCTTGCCTTGAACTGGTGAGGATCTTCCTGCCTTAGCCTTTCAAGTGCTGGGATTACATGTATATGCCACCACACCTGGCTTCAGGTAGTAACATTTATCCTCAAAATTTTGTGTGCACTGAAACTTACTATATAGGGAATTATGGTGTCTTGTTTTATTTCATAATAAACATATTGAGAAATATAGCAATAAATGGATTCTAGTTCAGTTATGTATGCCCAGGCAAGTAAAACAAGGGAATGATACTAGGTTTACAGTGATTTTTAAACTCCAATTATTGAGGCATTAGTGGGCTAAGTTAATTTAATGAACTGAAAAGTTTTTTTTTTTTTAAGAAATAAAGAGTACACAAAATAAGACTCAGTACCATTCAGCAAAATTTGTTGAAAATTTTAAAAATATGTATTTATGCATTAACATTTTAAGGCCATGGTTCCATAAAACTCTAAAACCATAACAAGTTTTCAGATTAAAAGCCTGTAAGTCAGGGAAGGGTACATACTTAAAATCCCAAACAAAAATCATTTCTTAGGTAGGGAGATCACTGCAAGTTCACGACCAGCCTGGGCTACAAAGTGAGCTCAAGGCCAACCTGAACTGCACAGCAAGACCCTGTCTCAAAAAGACAAGAAAGAAAAGAAAATAAATTGAATATGATTATGCTTATTATAATCCCTGGAGGCACTTCTAGGAAGAAAGTCTGTTAGGTAGTTCTTTGTGGTTTTTTTGTTTTTGTTTCTTTTGCTTCGAGACAGTCACATGATAATTCTTTTCTTCTGTGCAATAAATCTTCTATGAAATTTTTTCCCCTAAAAGACATCAGTTTTAACCACAATAAAAAATAATTAAGGTTCAAATAGATTTACTTATTTAAACTATAATTATCTCTCCATGAGCCAAAGGAACATCCTAGCAGCTCTTGTGTTTGCACTAGCCACTGGACCTTCATTTTGATGTTGAGTAGGTGTATAAGGAAGCCTAAATTTATAAAACCCTCTCTGGTATGTGGTCAAAGTTCAACAACAGTACAACACTATCATTATTTTCAGGCTTTAATTCTTCAATCAACTCCTTATTCTCCTCTGAGTGAACATTAAAATCCCCAAAATTCAAGCATTATGATCAAGGGTAGTGATCCTTAACTGAAAAGTTTTCCTCTATTCCTCTATTCGGTCATTTGTTTTTGTCTCACTGATTAACTGCAGACATATGTACAGTATTGCAGTTGGCATAATTCACTCTCTGACACTCAGAAAGTTCCGGTTTTGATTAATTCATTCCATAAACACATGAATTCTGCCTTACTTTCAACTTTGCCACAATCTGCACATACTTTCCTTTTCACTTATAATGATCCACTGTGGCTTTCTAATCCTATACTGATACGCTTTGCAATATCTAAATGCCAACAGGTGAGCTAAAGCTTCAAAATAAAACACAAACATAGCAGATAACTGTATATTGTAATTTCTTAAAGGGCAGTTTTAAAAACATGAACACAGGGTAGATTCTCAGTAGATAGCAGATACTGTAATGGAAACTTTTAATCTACTACCACTTAAAATCAAACAGTGTGGCTAAAATAAAACCAAAGATCTCATGGACAATATGTGCAGTAAGAATATATAACATGGCCAAGCATGGTGGGACATAACAACTATCCTCACACGCAGGCGGTTAAGGCAAAAGGACTGTCACAAGTTTGAGCATGGCCTGGGCTATATAGTAAGACCTTGTCTCAAAAAAAAAGAAAAAAAGGCACGGCAAGGTTAAGTCCTGATAAAGGCTGGAGAATATATTTATATCTCCATCCATCTATATGCAATATATCCATAAATAGATATGGAGATATAGACATAGACATGGAAATATAGATATGAATTTAGGTATTTTTTTGGCCCTGGAGCATGACCTTCTGCATACTGAGTCAGGCTCTACTACTCACCCCTATCCCCACCCACTGTGTAAATTCTTAAAACTAAACAATCAACCAAACAACCTGCCTTCCAGTGAGGGACAACTGCTGGGAACAGAATCAAAGTTGAGCAGGATAGAGGAAGCAAGACAATAAAAAAGGGCCTACATTAAAGTAGAAGGAAGGATAGGCTCATGGCCCATTCCTGTTATCCCAGCTACAGAGGAAGCCAAGACAGAAGAAACACTGCAAGTGTAAAGTCAGCCGAGGTAACAGTCTAGACCTTTTCTCAAAATAAGGTTGAAAAAAGGCTAGAGGCATAGCCAAACTATACTGTACATCACTTGTTCAGCATGTAAGAGGCATGTGTTTCAATGCCCAGCTGGGGGCAGGAGCATATCCTCCTTGAGGAAAGAAGGTCATCATATCATTGAATATTTAACAAAAACAACAGTAGAGGGAGCTCTATGAATTAAGAAAGTTATCCTGAACCATGAGCTTTTTTAAGGCACAGAAATACTAACTTCACCTGAAAATGAACAAGAAAACCTATGAAGGTCACATCCTATACAATTATTTTAAGGGGAAAAACAATAAGGATCAGAATAACTTCTTTTAAGAGAGTGACAGACCTTCGGAACAGAACAAAATTGTTCAATTTCAAAACAAGCTAAAAGACACTGAAGAAAACTCAAGATACAAAAGAACAAGATTATTCACAAAATTACAAAAGGTGAGAACAAAAAAAAGTAAAAGTTCATTTCTGAAATAAACAAAAACTAAAAGGAAAATATTAAATATAACAATACCTGAAGAGAAATAAAAGGTAAAAAGGAAAAAAATAATTAATTAAAAAAAAAATGAAAACAACATCAGCAAAAAGGCAGCTCCAAGATTCTGTCTCCACATACAAACACTGAAAATGAAAGAGCCAACTTTGTTAGAACCCTAGAAAACACGTGAAGGGTTATAATAAACATTTAACCAAAAATTGTTTTAAAACAAAAATGGCAGAGAAGCTCTGTAGCATTACTTACCCTTGTCCTATCTCCCCCTTTGGCACAAAAGAAGTCTTGAAAATATTAGCATGATTCCTAGTGTGGGACCCTAGCACAGTACCCAATTCTAGAGGGAACAGAACAGACCTTAGTCACAAATTACTGTGTCAATTTAAGCCCATTTGGAGGTGACCTGAAGGGCTGAATAAGGTTCTTATCTGTTTTGCCTAACTCAGCAACACTGGGGGGTTGCAGGGGGAGTGTCAAACTCAGACTCTTGTTCATAATAGGCAAATATCCTTCCAATAATATTGAGCCACACCCCCTAGCCCTGTTTTTCCTAAATCACAGTTTATGCAGGAAAAGCATTTGACACAACATAACATCCTTTCAAAACCAAACTCAGGGGTCAGCCTGATAGCTCAGTGGACTAAAGCACCTGCTCAGGCAGAGCAGTGACTGGTGTTTTACCCCCAGAACACTGTGCCAGCCCCACCCATAGTGTGTACTGAGGCAGCAAGGAGAATGGTTGTGGTGGCAGGCGCCTGTAATCCTAACATTCAGGATGCTGAGACAGGAGAATCACTGCAAATGTGAGGCTAGCCTGGGCTATACAGTAATTTCAAGGCCAGCCTGAACTACAATAGTGAGAACCTGTCTCAAAAAACCAAAAACCAAAACAAACAATAAAGATGTCTCGTGTTCATGAACTTAATATTGTTAATGTGCCAATATTACTCAAGATTCAACACAGTCTATTAAAATTGCAGTAGTCACTCTGCAGAAATAGAAAACCAAATACTCAAATTCACATGCAATCAGCAAGAGGTCTTGAATAGCCAAAACAATCTTGAAAATGAACAAATTTTGGGGATGTTTATTCCTTGAATCCAAGATTTACTACAGAGTTATAGTAATCAAACGGGGGTTAGTAACGTCATAAAGATAGAATATACAAGGGCCAGTGGTATAGCTCAGTGGACTAGTGCTTGCTTACATAAGCGCAGGGACCAGGATTACATCCCCGGCATGCCACATAGGCCCTGCCCCTCCAGGCGCAATGAGCCTGTGATGGAGTTTGGGAGTGGTGGCACAAGCGTGTAATCCTAGCACTAGAGAGGGAGAAATCAGGAGGATCACTACGAGTCTGAGCTGTGTAGTGAGACCCTGCACAAAGAGTGAGAGTAAAAAAAAAAAAAGATAGACATACAGACCAATGGAATAAAAGAGCACAGAAAGACATCTAGCCAATGTGGCAAACACATATACCACACCATGCCATTTGTATCATTGAAAGTGCTCTAAAAGGTTCTCCATCACGGATAGGATAAAGTGCATTTTCACAAAGCCAATTTGAAAGAATGGGGAAGGGACAGTTTCTTCAACAAATGGTGCTGGGACAACTGAATATCCACATGCAAAAAAATGTCAACTCCTAGTTCATAACATAGACAAAAAGAAAATAAATGAACAAAAAAAACTTGAAAATTAATCAAAGATCTAAGTATAAATGCTAAGAACATGCCAGGTATGGTGGTATACACCTATAATCTCAGTACTTGGGAGGCTGAGACAGGAGTATCACTGTAAGTCTGAGGCCAGCCTAGACTATATAGTGAGTTCATAGCCAGCCTGAACTACACAGGAAGACACCATCTCAAAAAAAAGTTAAAAGCCCAAAATCCTTTTGTTTATTTTCTTTGTCCCTCTCTTTACTTTTTCTGGGATTACCATAATGTATATGTTGTTACACTTGACTGACTCAAGGAGCCCACAGATTCTATTCACTTTTCTTCAAATAGTTTTCTCTCTGTTGCTCAGAAGGATAATTTCAACTGCTTTATTTTCATATTTATTATTTTCTCTCTGCTCAAATCTGTGGTTGAACCATTCACTGAATTATTTCAGCTATTATACTTTTAATAATTTTTATCTACTGATATTCTTTATTGGTTCAGACATCATTTTCCTGATTTTTCACCCATGGTTTACTTCAGGTATCTGAGCATATTTAAAGTAGTTAAAAGTCTTTGTGTAGTAAATTCAATGTCTATGACTTTCCTGAGCACAGAGAGCCTTAGCAATGGATAGGGGTGGTGAACCTATGACATATATGCTGTAGTAGGCTGTTTGTTACCATTGAAAGCTCCAAAAAGTTAGCTATCATCACTGGATTAAGGTGTTGAGATTTAAACACAGAAGTCACTACAAAAAGATTTGATGAAAGTACTGTTTTAGAGAGATTATTCTAACAGTTCTGATGACCCAGCAGTTGTGTGTAGGACAAACTACAGTGGGAGTCACTAGAGACAGGAAGAACTATGACTTGTTCACTGTTGCCACCAACATTTAGTTGAGTAAATTGTACCCACACTTAGAGTACCCACACTTAGTCTTTACATACATGTTCATATAAATTTATTTATTCATAGAAAACTGATGAAATATTTTCACCAAAATGAAATCTTACATGTATAGTACAATGAAATGAGCTAACATTTTACCCCAATGTCTTACAAATATAAATTTACCAGAAAATTTTCCGCTTTTCAAGTGACATTCCAGACACCTTCATTGTAGAATAAATAGATCTTTCTCATAAGTCACATGGGGAAAAGGAGAAAGAAAAATATCTTTATCTCTCTACATAAGAATGGAGATAAGAGTGTGAAGGACTAAAGTAGAGAAGGTGGGAAGGAGAAAGTCCTCGAAGAAAAAACAGAGCATTACAAAAATAGCTAAAACTACACCTTTATAAATCTGCTTTCTAGGGAACCGGGAAGATAGCTCAGTTGAACAAGCGCTTCCCTGGCAAGCGTAAGGGCCTGAGTTCAATCCCCACTCCATTTTTGCTTTATTTGTTTTTGTTTTTTTGGTGGAACTGGGGATTGAACTCAGGCCCTTGTGCTTGCCAGGGAAGCACTTATTCCACTGGGCCATCTCCCTGGCCCCCAATCCCCACTCCAAAAAAAAAAAAAAAAAAAAAAAGATAAATAAATGTGTATTCAAGTTGTAACAGTTTTTCACTAAGAATTCAGAATAAAGTAAACTACATTTCTGAATCTCAGCAAGATGACAAATATATCACATAATATTCTGAGCGAGAAGATATTGAAAGTCTACACAAAATTGTAATTTAGAGCAGATTAACCTATTTGCCACACCCTAAAATTGATGGGTAAACAAACAAGTTTAGAGTTTTTAGTTTCTGATTTCCTCTCATGGTTTGTCAAGAACCATTCAACTTTGTCTTCAGGTTCTTAGGTAGCTATGATCCCAAACTCAATCTGTTTTAGACAGCAAAATAAGATGTTAGGGTATTCAAAATATGTAACCCTCTAGACTTTATAGGTCAGCATTTCCTTTACAATAAGTGTTTAAAGCATTCTGAAATCAGCTAAAACAAAATAGTACACAACCACTCTACTTCTGACAGTTCAAAAACCTCACCAATAAAATAAGTTTTTGTCTGAGTCAAGAATAAATCACTGGAATCACATTTATAAGAAACAATGAACAATGTTCAAAGCCTCACATGCTTTAACAGTCATATAACAGGTTCAACCTAAGAATAGTTAATATTGATCTATATAGTCACCAAGAAGTAGGAAAGAAGAAATTAAAATAATTTTTCAATGTAAAAATGATAAAACTTGATAAACCATAGGAATGCAGGTCTTATTTAGCAAAAAAATAAAAAGTGACCATATAGAAAACAATATACTGACAAATTCAACAGATGTTAAAAGATACAAATAGTACATCTGCCCTTTTTAAAAAATTCAGTCAAAAATGCTTTAAGATAACAAAAATAATCATAATGTCCTTTCCCATTATTCATGCACACCACTCAAGTTGGCATATAATGTTATTGTTTATAACACCCTTGTCTTTACTCAAATGTTTCCATTTCTCTCTCTCTCTCTCTCTCTCTCTCTCTCTCTCTCTCTCTCTCTCTCTCTCTCTCTCTCTCTCTCATTTGGTGCAGGGTCTCACTACACAGATTGGACTTGTAGTGATCCTCCTGTTTTCAGTCTCCCGAGCACTGGGATTATAGGCATGTGCCATACCTGCTCTCTAATGGCTCAGTGTGCCCCCGGAGCAGAGCCATGCAGAATGTGGTGCAAGGGATCCAACCCTGACCCCTGCAAGCCCAGGTCTCCACACCTTAAGCAGGTTGCTTGGTCCACTGAGCCCAAGTGATTTATTTAAGGCTTCACAACTTAAATATACATCCACGAAGATGTTATTCAAAATCTACAATTCTACTTTAAAAAAGAAAAGGAGAGGTTCAAGAACAGATGAACAACCAGGATGCAGGTCACTGGTGACGTCCTGGGTCCCATGGCCAAGATTTATAGAATCAGCTTCTTGAGCAGGAAAAATATTTCGGGATGCCTAGGCACCCCTCCCCAAAGACCCAGGTGGTCCTGGCAGCCAAGCTCAACCTGAAGCAATTCCATGTGTAGGTATGTCTCACAAGCCTCGGCTGAAGGCAACAGTCTCCTCCCTTCCAGCATCATAGCCACTTCTTCCTCTCTCTGGGCTCCACACTTGCCTATCTGCTGACCTACATGAGGAATCATAGGCTCAAGGAAGATCATGGCCTCCTCAGGGAGGCCCCACCATTGGATGCTTTTGAGAACCTCGGTCTCCACTACTACCCCAGATTCTAAAAGCTGGGACCCTTGAGGAACAGAACATTGGCCCAGGACTATGCTGAGTCTGCTGAGGAGGTCATTCTAGATTCTTTCCTGCTGAGGTGGCCATCTGTGTGCATGAAGTGGACACTGCTATGAATATTTCCATTTCCATATGAACAAGGGTTTTTGTTTGTGTTTTGAGACCTGGCCTCCTTGTGAAACTCAGGCTGATCTCTAACTCATGATACTGCTGCTTCAGCTTCCCTCATTGCTGGGATTATAGGTATGTGTAACCTTGCTTGGCTCCTTTTCATGATTTTTTTTTTCTTTTATACTGGGTCTTGTTAAGCTTACTAAATTGCCTTTGCTGCTTAAATTTGCAATC
>PVKA01055932.1:0-10109 GCA_004027165.1 Ctenomys sociabilis
ACAAAAAAAGTTACTGGAACGCTCGGAATGAGATTTTTTGTTGTTATTTTTGCCTTTTTTACAAGGTTTTATTTCTGCTTTGAGATTATAATGAACATGGTCACACCACAAGTAAAGTCAGAAGTAGGACAGAGGACGCTCCGAAGGCTGGTTTTGGTCATCCGTGGATCATCAAAACTGGCTGACCCCTAACAATATGTACAAAAGTATAAAATGTAAATAAAAAATACAAACAGATTTTCCTTTTTAAGGTACTTTTAAGAAAAAAAAAGCAGGGCGTAGGAAGTTCTGCTTCTTTTTCCTCCCTGTTGCAAATTCGCGTGTGGTTTCGGTGGGGCGGGGGTGGAGATCGGCGTAGGCTGGTGGTGCTGCTGCGGCGGGGGTCGCCGCTCCACTCCAGGGTAGATTCTGAGACGGAAGTGGAGGGTGAATAGGCCACGGCGGCCTTTTCTTGGTTAACTTTTGCTTTTTTTTTTTTTTTTTTTTTTTTTTTTTTTTTTTTTTTTTTTTTGCTGTCTAGTCATCCTCGTCCGTCTTCTGCTTCTTGGTATCCACGTCGCCATCCTCGTCGCCCTCAGCTGCCCGCTTGCCCGTAGCTGCCTCTGCTTCCTCCTCCTCGTCTCCGTCCTCTTCCTCACCATCACCTTCCTCCTCCTCGTCGCCCTCAGCTGCCCGCTTGCCCGTAGCTGCCTCTGCTTCCTCCTCCTCGTCTCCGTCCTCTTCCTCACCATCACCTTCCTCCTCCTCGTCGTCTACCTCGCGGTCCGTCTCCTGCTCGCCATTCCCCTCGTTAGCGCTCCCGTTCGCGGGGCGTCTCTGCAGCTCTCCGCCTCCTCCACGGTCCTCTCCTCCTCCTTCACGTCCTCGGTGGTGATCGCGGAGCTGGCGTCCACGGCAGCGTCTGACATGGTGGGGCGCGCTGCTGGTTCGGCACAGCACGGGTGGAAACGAAAGCGGGAGAGTTCGAGGACTCTGGTGACACGGCTGCCGGAGACCGCGGAGGTGGCTGGGCGAGCAGGGAGACGGTCCGGGAGCAAAGCAAAGCTGGCTTTTCTGAGCAGCCAGTCAACGAGCATCTCTTTCATGGAGGATGTTTTCCCACTGTCGCCTCCTGGGATGTCCATGCAATGCTCCGGAACTCCTCTGCTGTTTTCTCCTGAAGGTCCTTATTTGATTTTCCATTAGCGCCACAGATTTGTCCGCGCTCGCGCTCCAGGGTGGCCGCTGCCGCTGCCCCCGCCGTCCCTGGCGTTCTTGCGTGGGGTCGGAGAGGACCCGGGGTCTTCCTGGACGCCCGGGGACTCGAGGGCGCGGGCGCGGGCTCCCAGCGCCAGCTCAGCCTCGACGCCGCCCGCCGCGCCTCTCGGCTTCCAGAGTTTGTGATTGATTCATAGTCCACTAGGGCCAGTAGACTGGTATAGTATGAGGAACTAGGAGAAGCGCTCTCTCTCTCTCTCTCTCTCTCTCTCTCTCTCTCTCTCTCTCTCTCTCTCTCTCTCTCTCTCTCTCCCCTTCCTCACCTTCTCCTCCTGCTCTTTTTTCCCCTTTCTCTCTTGTTGCTTTTGCTGCCTTCTATCACTATGAACAGTTGCCACTCTGCTACCACTTTGCTTGGAGCCAGCCAATTGTAAACTAAAACTTCTACAGACTGTGAGCTGAATAAACCTTTTATCCTTTAGTTTTTTAATAATTTTGTCTCAGCAATGAGAGAAAAGTAACTAAGACAGTTATGACCTACTGTATGCAGATGATGTGGTACAGTTCCACATAGGTGGTCGAGGAGCTTCCTGTGGTGTCAAACCTGTTGCTTCAGATATGTTGGCTTTATCCTGAAGGTGAAGATTATTTACCTGTTGAAAATTTTATCATACACTCAGCACAAGGTGAATTAACTTTCATATTTTTACATCTATAAACTAGGACTCGAAGCCTTTCCGGAATTATGAAATTTTCATGTAACTGACAGATTTTCTTTAAACTAATTTTATTTATTCATTTACTTTTCAAATTTATTTTAAAGGGAAAAATACAAACAAAGATATAGAATTTCAAAGCACTCATCATCATTGCTGCTTGCCTCACTCCTTAATGAGGTAGAAACTAAGGTGGGCTGTACACAGCAGGAGCTGTGGCAAGCCTCCCCTGCCCTCCCACATTGGAGAGCCTTGCTGGCCTGCCCCCATCTACTATCACTGTGAAAGACGACAAAAGGAAGGAACTAAAGGCAATCTCAGACCTCTAGTCCAAGTAAAATCATAAGTTTAAATTTTTATAAAATAAACAAATCAAATTACCATTTTATAGGGCCCACGAGGTAGCTCAGCAGACTAAAGTACCTACGTAGAAAAGCTTAGGCAAGTGTAGGGGCTGCTCTGAGATCCATGGTACCATGTTCCACAACAGCCCCACCCCCAGGGCGGGCTGAACCAGCCACACACACAAAATTACTATTTGGTGACAATTTATTAGATTTCTCGAAACAACTACTTAGGCATACACACCATGAAACATTTATGGCTGTCAGAAGCAGTTAAGAACATTGCTCTATGTGGGAAAATACTTAGGCACCATTCTGCAGAACCCTAGTGAAATCATTGTTTCAGTCCCATTTGGCAAAATTTATCAATCACCCAGACATTTTCTTTTTTCTGTTTTTGGTGGAACTGGGGATTGAACTCAGACCCTTGTGCTTGCCAGGGAAGTGCTTATTGTACTGAGCCACTCCCCAGTCTCGAGATTTTCAGTAAGTTTGTAAACACAATTTATGGTTGGGATAATCTGAAACTACTGATTCAACTGTGATTGAATAGAATACTGATTATTTTGTGAGTTATCAAGATCAAATACTAATTCACTTAGAAATGTGGCTTTTTAAGACTAACATTTTTGTTACAGTGTAAAATGTTTTTCACTGTTGTTTTGGAGATTGAAAATGCTTCTTGCTAAAATCTAACTTGTTCATCGGGTTAGAATAAAAAATTTTGGAAAGCATTTTCTTTTTTAGTGTTCTGCTTCTTGGTACCCATATCCTTCTTCTGCTGTGTTCATTAGAATCTTGACCTACCCAATTTGGATGGTTCTTTATCCACCTTCCTGGAATGATTATTCTACATTTTGAAAGTAATATAAAACATTGAGAATGATTACCTGCAACAACAATTAAAAGTTTTATGTATTCACTAGACTTTAAATTCATCAACCATATATTGGTATTCTAATGTCAATTTTCAGTTGATCCCTACCAAAACTCCAATGGAAATGTTCAACCAGACTGCATTTCAGCCTAGAATGAATTTTTCATTCTGTTTCATCTAGACTTTCCTCACATTTGTCTTTTACTCTATACCATTCTTGTCACTAGTATTTGGGAGTAATGTCACTTTCATGATTCATGTTTTCTATTATTTATCAGAATTTTTTCTCAAATATCAAAATATTCAAATTGACAGTAAGAATAATTCTCATATTAGGTATTTCTAGAAATGATTATTTTACTCACTAATCTGTGAAAAATTGTTTATTGACACAGAAATGGTTTCCCTGTACTTGGAAGCCTGCAAGTTGCTGAGTTCTTCTGGGTGTAGCTTCTTCATTTTCTACTGGGAACTGAGATGGTATTCAGAAAAATGATGAAATTTTGCTTCTTCCAAAAGTATAAGATATCCTGATGTCAATGAAAAACCTTATTTATTAGAAAAGTTAATGTTATAATGATTTCATGTCTGTGTCCAGAACGTTTACTACTTCTTGTTCTCATATTTTAATCATACAAAGTAAGTCTGATTCCTTTTCTAGCTCTATTATCTACTGACACAAATAGATGAAAAATGAAGATTGAAAAAATTATTTTGGATTATTGTAATAATAACATGCTGTTGTCCAATATTTGGAAAATATAAGCACAAAAGTGAGAAACTAAAAGTAATTATTTTTCTCCCTAAATATTCATTTTCATTTGGTGTATTTTCCTACTTCACTACATTTTCTTCAGGTCTGATAATATAGTATGTACAGTTTTAAATTATATTTTATAAGTGAGAAATAAGGTTAATTATTCTGTCTCTCCATTATAAAACATCCAAGAACTATTCCACACCTTACTGATGTTAATGATTAGTGTCTACATTAATTCTGTAAAATTTTAGTACCTACATACCTACTATTTTATCTTCCTATGAAGCAGATAGTGGGAAGTTTAATATGATTTCATTATAGGCCTGTGCTAGTGTATTTCAGAACAAAATTGTGTACTATTTTCCTCCTGAAGTGGGCCCAGAATTGTTGACATTTATTTCTTATGCTTAAGTGGAGACCAAGCAGTGGGAAATGATTATTTCCCAACACAGCCAAGAACATTTCCATTTATTTATTTTCTTCTGTCACAATAGCCTATCTCTGGAAAATATCAAGATCCCTTTTGCTGGTCAGTGGATGATGGGGTGGTTTGCAACTGACTGTTATGAAGGCTTGGGTGACTTGGCTGTTCCTTAACTGGTATTTTTCTTGTAGTGTTAAGTCAGGGACCATCTCTTATCCATATTCCTTTTTAAAGGTTTGTAATCAGTACATGCCCCCACCAACCCCAGAGTTTCAAGCTTAAACCAAGATGAGTGTTTTTGGATTCCAATGTGAGCTTTTGGCCTGTACTAATTTGTACAGCTGTTGGGAAGATACATAGAAGAATGGGGAGTCCCATCATGAACTGAGACACTGAACTGTCAGGAAGTGAAGTTATGTGAAAGTCAGATAAATGTCATTGTAACTTCAGCTGAATATTATAGGCTAAGTTTAATTGAACCATTAAACAATTGGCTAAGTCCAATTCCTGCAAAGATTCCAATAAAAAACACTAACAGATGATTTGCAATCATCTGCAGCAAAGCATAACTGGCATTTCTCACATCATGGTTCTAAAAGACTGGGCGATTGATATAAACACAAAAACTAATGTGGAATGTACCTATAGAAGAGAAACTTGTCATTTTTCTGGCATTGTAAATTGCTGTTCATAGTGAGTGAGACCTGCCGTACTCTCAGGACTCCTCCAGACACTCCAAAGCCCAGGCTATGTGGGTGTGTGGCAGGGCTTCTGTGCTCCCCTGTGCCTGCTGGACTCTTCTGGAGCAAGCCCAGGCCCGACACGTGAGTGAGAACTTTTGCCAAGCTCTCAGAACCCCTCCACCCTTCCAGAGCCAGCCCAAGTCTGCCTTGTGAGTGAGAACTTCCTGCTCACTCTCAGGACCCTTCCAGACCAGCCCAAGCCCAGGCCCGGTGGAAGAGCTCCTGAGCTTTCCTACACCCACTAGACCCCTTAAGACCCATCCCAGGACTGGCATACAGGCCTGGGGTGAAACTCTGCAGCTGAAGTCCCTGCAGAGAGACTAGGGGCCAAAACCATGCAGCTACTCCAGGAGCAAAACATCTTCTCAGAGGGGCACAACAGGTTGACCTCCAAGGGATGCAGCAGGATGGAGGTGAGCACAGTAGCCAAACTCAAGCCAGCACAATTGGATGAACTCACACTTAGTACATCTGCACCCGAATATTATTAGGCATTAAGGTTATAACTGCACCAAAGCTCTACACCAGAGATCAGAGGAGAGTGCTATATAAAATGACAAAGAGAAGGAGCAAAATGCAATTTCAGGTCCTGAGCCTACTCAGAACAAGTGCAGAGGACACTAGCACAGCTGAAATGTCTAAAGTAACAGCACCTGAAATAGAGAAACAACAGCAGAAAGGTATAGAGGAACTCAGATCACAATCTCTGAAATAAAAAAGAAACCTCTGAATCAACAACATCTGAAATAAATAATATGAAGAAACATATGTGGAATGTAGATCAGAAATAATCTCTGAAGTAAAAGTATTAATAACTGCTTCTCAAGAAGACACTGATTGAAAACATAGAGGAGATTAGAAAAGTGATGGATTCCTTGAATGAGCAATATAGGAAAGAAATAGAATGCATGAAACAAAGTGAAAGAGATATGGTGGAACTTAAAATTTCAATCACACGCTTGCAAAACCATCTGAGTGAAAGTGAAGATAGAGTTTCTGATATTGAAGACACTGTTGCAGCTAGGGAAAAGATAAGACTTCTTAAAAACAATTAGGATGCTGGAAAAAATAATTGAACACCTGAAAGATGACGCAAAGATGAGCAACGTGAGACTAATAAGCATCAGTGAGAAAGAAGGAGTCAATACAAATGATATAAAAAGAATATGGGCAGAAGTAATAACAGAAAATTCCCCAAATATGAGCAAACAGTCGGACATTCAGGTAACTGAAGCATATAGTGCTTCATTCAGTGTCTCTGCCATTTTTCTGTTCTCTTCTATTTTTTTAAATCTATGTCTTCCTAGCTGTGCTGAGAAATTCTTTCGTGATAGTTTTCCTTTTTGACATGAGAGATTATTTTTGATCTTATGTTTTCTGTAGCCTAATGGAATGGTCTTCACTTCAGTTACTACCGTTTCTGAAATGTCAGGTATATGATTACCAGATTCTTGTATGTCTTTGTGTTCTGGATGTGTTTTTAACGGGCTTGAGAACTGAGATTGCCATTTGCTCTTGTATTTTGGTTCTTTTGAAGCTCTCAATAACTACCCAAACAGCAGTGATAGGAGAGTGGGGAGCCTTGTGTCAGGAATGTTTCCATTACACTGTGGGGCAGTTGAGGACTGTCCAAGGCTCTCAGCACTAGTGCGGGTGACTGGCCAATACTCAGTAAAGCTTTAGTGCAGGTGGTGCATATGGGCTGGATTAACAATGATCCCTTGTGCTGCCCAGAATTTTCCTAAGTTCCTAAAATGTCGGAACAGTGTCAGCATAATCTCTGCATCTGTGTGCTGGGGCCAATCAAAACAGTTCACCAAAACCTCACAGGCTGCCCAGAGTCCTCCTAAGTTCTTAAATGGATGGACCAGGTGCCAGGAAATCTCCCTGCCTATGCATGGTGGGCCCACAGATGACAGTCATGCAGAGCTCTGAGGGCTGTTCAGAATCTTCCTAAGTTCTTAAAAAGTTGGACCAGCAGCAGCACAGGCTCCATGCCTGTGCATGGGGGGGCTAAGAGTCAGAGCTTACCAGAATACCTGTGTATCCCAGAGTTCTCCGAAGTTCTTAAATGACCCCAGGTTCCTCTGTCTCTCTTTCTGGGTCAGAAACTTTCTTTCCCCCAATAAATATATTCTCTGTTGTTCCTAAAATTCATTCTTCAGTTTTAGTGAACATAAACTTGTCCCAGGTGTTCTTGAGGTTTAGAGTTTCATTTTCTTCTATCATGATGAGACCATGGAAAAGGAAGTAGGGGAAGGGAGAGACAAGGGAGGGAAGTGCTTGGCTACTGAGGGTAGAACTCTCAACTAGAAGTTACAGGCAACTTTCCTGTGGTGATTTTGTTTTAAGCTTTACCATCATGGAAAATATGTTGAACATTTTAGGTAAGGAAAATAAAGAGTAAAGCTGCATTGGAGCAGTTGGGATCTTTCACAAACATTAGTGACTACTTGGAAGAGCTATGACCTATATAAGGTAAGAACAGACTGGATCCAAAGCCCAGCTGAGACAGAAAGAATGGGCTGAATGTGAGTAGTAGAGCTATGGAAGGTGTTTCAGTTACTCTTCTGTTATTGCTGAAACAAATACCTGACACTGAAAAATGAAGGGAGGGAAGGTTTTAGCTCACAATTACTGGAGGTTTCAGTCTGCATTCAGCTGGCTTCAAGGTAGAGTGTCACATGGCAGCAGGCAGCAGTTCATGATGGTGGAAGGCAGAAAAACAGCAAGAGCAAAAGGGCAGGAGAAGCAACAACAAATGGTACAGAGAGCAAGTCTGTCTCCCTTACTTTGCATTCAGGCTATCTGCCCCAGGCTGGGTGTAGCACTCAGACCCATAATCCCAGCAGTATTTACACCCATAATCCCAATGGATCATGAACCAATCACAAACTCTAGAAGCCTGCTCAATGAATGCATGAGGCTTTGGTGGGACAACTAGACACAAGCCATAACAGAAAGGATGTGTGTTGTTTAAGTATCCCTTCCTTGGGGTAAGGGAAATCTGGAAAATTAAACTTTAAACTGCAAGGGTATTTAAAAATTATTAGAAGGGCTGGCCAAATGGCTCAGCAGAATAAAGTGCCTGCAAGCAGGCACAGGGTTCGATCTCAGTGGGGTGTGCTGAGATGGCAATTGAGACTAGGTGTGGTGGCTCATGCCTCTAATCCCAGCTCTTGGGAGGCTGTCAATAGGAGAATCACTATAAGTCCAATCTAGTAGTGAGACACTGAACACCATGTAGCCCCTTTCCTAAAATACAAAAACAAAATAAAAAAATCATTAAAATTTGCTTGTTAAAGAAGAGGTGAACTTTTGCTTGCACTTACAATGAGAAAATAATATTAATCTTACTTTTCTTTCAAACTAAATATGAAAACTTATTCTTTTTATATTTTTGATTCCTTTTATTTTTCAAAGACTATAAAATGGTAAAAAAATTGAAATAATACAAAATTCCATCAAACAAACTAACTGGCATTAGACAATGGTTATATAGTATATAGTTATCTTCAAATTGTTTAGGTTACCAGATATAAACCTGTAAAATTGGTAAAAAATTTAAAAGAAGAAAAATGAAAATTAATAAACACTTATCCCTAAGAGCCTATTGCTCCATGTTTTAAGAATGCACCAGTTCTAATGATGGTAGTTGTAGCTCACTCCCAAGGGATGTTCAAAAAATATACTATCTTCTAGGTTTTCTTTCCAGAAATCCTGATTAAATTGGCTTGGGATGTTGTTTGTTTTCACAAACTACACAGCCAATTCTAATTTATGAGCAAGTCCATGAATTACTACCAAGATGGCTTTAGCTCACTATATGACTGAGCCTTCTGGAGACTATGCTTTGTAACATCTCTGTTCCATAAGAGGATACAGAGAAAGCTGTGATTCCTCTTTTTTTTTCTCCAGGCTTGTCAAATGTAATGATTTAACATATGAAAATAACTTTTGTCTCTATTTCCCTTTGATGCTTTCAGAATATTTCATTTCTCTCAACTCTTTTAAGAGAAGATGTTTCAATAAAATCACATAAATTTATTTATTTATTTTGTTTAATTGCAGAATTTAGATAAAAGGAATTGTAAACCATTAGTTTTCCTGAGATTAGGGGATGGGGGTACAACTATATTAACTTATTCTATGAACAAATATAAGGAATACAAAAGCTGTGTCATATTTTATCTTCCACATTTTCAACTTAATATAGAACTGAAAACTTAAAGCAGTGATTGTTAACTTGTTGTGATCATGGTATCTCCCCTGCCAGGTAAGTATTGATTGTTAACTTGTTTAGAGTTAAAATACCTAAATGATACTTGTTTAATCTGATTACCTGTCCCATGAATTCGGACCTCAAAGGTCCTATATTACATAGATTTGGTTTGGCTGGCTCAGCAAACCCTGAGAATGGGGCTGGAACAGCATATTGTGCTAGGAATCAAACAGTGGCCTCCTGCAGCTGCTTAAACTTGCCTAAACAGGCACTTTAGACTGCTGAGCTATGCCACTGGCCCCCTAGATTTGATATAAATGAAATAAGTGAAGATGAATTCCCCTTGGCAAGTCACTGAATATTGTTGACATACTATCTAGTATTTTAGTTATTGTATCTGGTACCATGTTATTATGTGTACCTTGGTTGACATTTTACATTTTTTCTATAGTATATAATTCTCTAAGTATTTTGGAATTAATTTTGGGGCCACTGGGTATTCTCATTGTGGGGAAAATGATTTTGCAATTAGTAATAATCTGGAGGGAAAAGTACATTTATTACTTTTTATAGCAATTAGCTGCCAATTAGGTTGGTCTTTATTCTGTAGAAAACTAAAATTATTTATATTCCACTAGGAAAGAAGGATAATGTAGCAGTATTGCTTAATTCTTATTTTTATTTATTTGTATTTTGAGTTTCTCATATAAGATAAAATACATGATATTTAACTTTTGGTATAATTTTAATATTATAATTTCATGGTTTATCTGTTTTCCTGAAAATGGCATAATTTTTTTCTTTGTATGGCTGCATAGTATTCCAT
>PVKA01055933.1:0-10110 GCA_004027165.1 Ctenomys sociabilis
AAGCTGCAGGAATGGGATCCTGGGAATGAAAGTTCTAGCTTATGTGTGAAGGTATTTCTAGTAGGAAGGATAATTTATTCTTTAATCCAGGGAGATAAAATGAAGAACAGTGTTTGTAATAGAACCAAACAATCATTAAAAAGTAGAATAGCAAATGATTGAGAGAAAAAGAAGAAACTACAAGATTATCACATGAATTCCTGCAAGGTCACTAAGAAATATTTGTGTTAGTCAGCTTTCCTGACCTAAGACGCAATGCTTAACTCTCAGAACTTAAAGAAGAGGCTCAAGTTTACTCATGGTTTCAGGTGACTTGGTTCATTATCAAATGCCCCCAAGGCTTTGCAAAACAAAAGGAATTATGGGGTAGAGCTGCTTAGTTTATGGTAGCCAAGAAACAGAGCTGGGGAACAGGTCTAGAGAAGGAGTGAGGGACTATATACACTACCCAAGGTCAGACCTCCATGACCCCCCCCCCACACACACCAGAAGTCTTCTTCACTAATCCTGTAGGACTTTCCTAACCTGGTCAAATTGACATATGTTGTGATCAATAGTGACAATTGTCAACTATATTATCAGACACATCTCTTTAAAAAATACTTAGTATCCAAAAAAAAAAAAAGACAATAGCAAGTTTTTATCCATTTAATCTAGTATGAATGTCCTATACACAAGTGGAATGCATTAATTCCTTCCCCCAAATCTAAACACTTCTAGGATTTTTCAAAAGTCCAAGCCAATGTTTCTTCTGAGATTTCAGACAAACTCTTAGGTATGAACCTCTGGAAAAGCACAACCCAAGTCATATAAGCCCAAGGTAGAATGGCACAGCCTGCACATTCTTATATATTGCAAAAGAGAAGAATAGGTTGTGAGAGAGAGAGAGAGAGAGAGAGAGAGAGAGAGAGAGAGAGAGAGAGAGAGAGAGAGAGAGAGAGAGAGAGAATCAGACCAAAACCCAGCAAGGAAGACATTAAGCCTTGTAGCCCAGTGCCTAGCATCTGGGGCATGTGATGATGAAATATGAATTCCAGAGGGTTGGGGTGACCCCAGTCTTATGGTCTTGCAGGTTGAAGCCCATTTAATTTCTATCTTAGGCTGGTCCAAGAATTGTCTGAAGCTTTCTTCAGCAGGCATTCCATGTTCCTGACATCTCCAACCTTCTGGCACCTTCACTGGACCTTTGGCTTCATTGCCACAGCTTCCCGCATTTCATAGGCTCTTTGCCCAGCCTCCAAGAACTTCCTTTGAAATCTAGGTCAAAATCCTCACGTTTCTGCAATGCTTGAACTCTGAATCCTGGTAAACCCATCCTCACATTGATGATTCCAATGCCTACCTCCAACTTGAGCTGTTGGATGGCTGAGCACCAGGAAATGAATCCTGAGGAACCAATTCACTAGGCAGAGCTTCTTGAGCCAGGAGGGTAGGAGTTCTCTTCTCAAATGAAACACATACATTTTCGTGCCCTTGAACTTGCAATGAGTGATTTTAAAAATAATTTATTATTTGTTTATTTGGTACAGAGTCTCACTACACGGCTTGGATTCATAGTGATCTTCCTGTGTCAGCCTTTCCAGTGCTGGGATTACAGGTGTTGCCCCACTACCAGTTTCAGTGGCTGGCACAGTGTGCCCACAGTTCTGGGACCATATATGCCACGCAGTACTGGGGGTTGAACCTGGGTCCTCGCCCTTGCCAGGCAGGTGCTTAGACTTCTGAGCTATCTCTCCAGCCTGCAATAAATGATTCTTAAAATGCTGTCAAGACTTCTTTCTTGTCACAGTTCAAAGTACTTGTTATATTTTTAATGGTGTTAATCTCTTCAGCAGCTGTAGCTCCTTAGGCTTCAACATTATGCACAATTAATTTTGGACCAAAGTTTAAGGTTCCAAATTCTTTTACTCTAGCTTTTGGTCTTGATTGTCACTATCAGTTCATCTAAAAACAGTCACTAGCTCCCACACCAGAGCCTGAATGTTGGGTCACCTTGAGATTTCTTTGTTTTTTGTTTTGTTTTTGGCGGAACCAGGGATTGAACACAGGCCCTTGTGCTTGCCAGGGAAGTGCTTGTTCCCTGGCCCCCCACCTTGAAATTTCTTCTGTCAGATTACTGTCCTTAGTCTCAGTCTCTTGAAAAAATCTCAAGATATTGGCAAAATACAGACAACTATTGTTGCCAGACTGTAACAAACATGTCAATGAAGTCGTCAAAACTGCTGAATCTGGCCTTTGTTGTCTGAATTCCTTTCAGAACTCTAGACTTCTAAGCTTTGACCAAAATCAACAATCAGGCTTTACTCATAGCATCTTAGGACTTCTCTAGCTTACATCTTCAACCATTTCAAACTCCTGCAAAGACTTTGAATGACATGATCAGGTATGACTACAAAATGACTTCTCTTCTCTGGTACTCATTTACAGTATTAATCAGCTTTTATGTCCCTGGAATCCAATGTCTACACTCACAATTTAAAGGAGAACAGGCTTAATTTGGCTTATATTTTCAGAGGACTCAGTCAATGGTTGACTGGCTCTAAAGTAGAAGCATCATGGTGGAAAGGAGTGGTGAGATGAAGTTGCTTAGTTTGTAATGACCAGGAAACTTAGCAAGAGAGCACTACCAGAGAAATTGGGGCCAGAGACCCTATATAGCACTAAGAGTCAAACTCTATGACCCGTCCAGAACTGTGCTTTACTAATCCTTGGACACTCATCAAAGTGGTCAATTTGGTGTGTTGTGACTGACAGTCACTAAGTTCTTGGGGAAGATGCTCCCATTTAATTGAGCTGTATTTAAGGGCTTTGGTCAACAAGAAACTCCCTTTAAAGTGCATAGCTGTTTAGTTTCATTAACAAAGTTCTATAATGATGGAAACTCCAGGAATAATTATTGTAGGGGCTTACTTTTTCATTTTTTGAGTTTGCTTCCATGTTTTGTCTAACTGGTCTTGAACTCCTGGGCTCAAGTGATCCTTTTGTTTCAGCTTCTCAAGTTGCTGAGACCACGAGGATGTGCCCCCCCCCCCAGATTATGGGCTTATGTTTGCCTTAAGCACTAACAAATTATTTTGTCTCTCACTGAACAGAAAGAATGGCTCAGTGATTCATATTTTGCTATAATTAGGGATTAGATTATGACTTGACTTCTCAGTTTATGTGAAGTTGTGATACATTTTGGAGCTGTGATAAAATTGCCAACGGAAAATCAGCTGCAATGAAGGAATTATTTCTATTAACTCCAGCAGTTGGTTTTCATGATTCTGGAATTCTTTAAAAAATAAGTCTTTCAAAGGGTGAAAAATACCACTTTTCTGGTTTTATTAACATTCATGTCATTGAACATTCTCACAACTGAATAAGAATGAAGTTACATTTTCATTTTGTTTTTAAGAAATGTTTAGATTCTTATTTTACTTTTTGTGTTATCTTCTCTTTATCTTTTTACTCTTTGTATTTTGAGATTTCTTTTATTCAAGTGCTGTCTCTTTTACTCCATAGCTCATTTTCTCCTTTAATCCTGTTATTTGACTCTTTTTTTTAAACATGTGTGGTTTGAAATACCCTCTTTTTAAAGACAAATTAGTTTTCTCAAACACAAAACTTCTTCAGGGTGGTATTCTGTCAAAATAGTATATAAAAGCATCAAGCTATTACTTATCATTGTAAAGTGTGTGTCATGAAATATTTGAAAATTATCCCTAAAGAACAGTGGGGATCTAAGATGAATGCAGATATGAATCTATTTATGTGTGATTACTGGGGAAGAGATTCATTCAGTTGCAGTGCTAGAAAGAAAGTAAAAGAATTTATAGCATAAAGACATATTTGGTAAATTTTCTATGCCTACAATAGCCTATTCAGGGAAGGATGTAAATTTTTTTAAAAAATGAAAATGAAATGACCTTCATTATATCTAGTACTAAATACCATAAAACAAAATAGGATCTCTGTGTGGAACCTTGACATTCTATGTGCTTCTTTTCTGAGAGCTGCTCTCTAGAGTGGCAAGTGAAAATAGTAGTATAGAGAAGGTCAGCAATGTGTCACATACTCTTGTAGCTCAGCTTTCACAAACTGTAAGGAAGATGTGGTTACCTTTGTGTACAGCTCAAAAATGCTGCATAAATTTCCAACACACGGTGCTGGTTAGAAAAGTAATAAGAACATGAACCAGACCTGACCACCTATCTGCAAAATCTATAAACTTTCTGACTGATATGTATTATAATAAATGGATTGTGTCACTCAGCTTTCCATCACTGCGACAAAATATCAGAGAAAACCAACTTAAAGGAGAAAAGATTTATTTTGGGTCATAGTTTCATAGGTTTTACTTTATGGTCCGCTGGCACCATCGTTTGGGAGAGGTGAGCCAGGACATCATGGTGGAAAGGTGTTGTGAAAGAAAGTTGCTCATGCCATGGAAACTAAGAGAAAAGGAGGGAGGGAAAGAAAGAGAGGGTGAAGGAGAGGCAGAGAGAGGAAGAGAGACAGAAACAGAGACAAAGACAGAGACAGAGAAAGGGGCTGAGAGCAAGATACAGTTGGCTCTAAGATCCATTCCCTTTAACTAGGCTCCACTTCCTATATTTCTAGCATCTTCTCATAATACTATCAAATTATTAATTCATGAATACAATAACCTACTCATAAAGTTAGAGTCTGAACCATAATTCTCCTTTCAAAAGCCCATCCCCTGGCAACTAAGCCTTCAGGCTTCTGGAGGATGTTTTAGGAATGAATCATGGCACGGACTCTGTATTTAATTTCATTTTCCTGAACAAATTTTTGTTTGTGCAGATAGCATCCTTCTTGTGATTTAAATGGAATCCCAGTTTTATGTTTGTGTTATCAGAAGAACACATCAGATCATTGTCAAGGTGGAGGTATTAACAGAAAGTAAGGGCTTGTGGGTAGGGAGACTGAGCATGTCCAGATGCTAGAATGGTTCTGAAGGATTAGTATTAATTTTCAAAAGCACTACCTATGTTAATTTATCAAATCCATCTTGTGAAGGTATCTTAAAACTGTCTCATTGATATTTGTACTTCAATAAAACAAAAATTAAAAAAAAGCAATACCTAGGAAACAGTGATTAAATATTTATTCATTCAATGCATTTTTATCTATTATGTTGTCAACAAATGAGACAGATGATTTTTCACTCACTCATAGTCTGGTAGGGAAGACGATGAGACATGAAAGAAATGAGAACTCCGGAGTTACAAGCTGAGAAATATACTGTTGATGATGCTGGGCTGAGGACAGAAAAATAAGCACATAGAAAACCAGAAGAAAATCTAGACAGGCAAATACAAGTGACAGTGGGTGCAATATCCCGAGAAGAGAGCAAGCAAGGGCATTCAGGGAGGGAAAACCATGAGGCTGAGTGGACCCGGGCAGAGCAGGCTGCCAGGGTAGACCGAGAGGCCTGCAAGTGTCATTGGCAGAACTTGGCAGTGGAGGGCAAGAGAAAAGGATGAAGTGAAGATCGATGCCTATGTTCTGGTGGAAGCAGCTGAGGGGGTGATGGAGCCATCTACTCAGGAGTTGGCGATACAGAGAGAAACAAGTTTGGGAAGGAAGAATAAAAGCTCTGATTTGGATGTTACTAAAATACTTATTGGCTGGTGAAAGAGTTGGCTTCATGGTTGTGGAGTCTGAGGAGGAGGGCAATAGTAAAAATTGGAGTTTTAAAAAAAGAGAGACAAGTTTATCACATAGTAATACATATGTGTCTACTGACTTACTGTATCAGCAGTGATTTTCATTCCTAGCAGTTAGTCTAATCGCTACCATAAATTTGAGGTTGTGATGAAGCATAAATCTGTTTGGAATTATCTGAAAAGCTTATGTAAGACCAAAACATCTGTGATTACTATTGGTGGTAAAGATAAAAATCTTGTTCCTCTGGTTTGATTAGTGACAGTGGAGGAGTAATATTTTTCTATGTTCACAAAGTTCTTGAATTCTCTCCTGGGATGCTTTGTGGGTCAGTGGGCTCCAGGTTAAAAATCTAGCTTTAATAAGAGCTTGGAAAGATATTTTGCCCATTATAACCAGGAAATAGGAAAGATGGGGACAAATGAATACAGGCTTATCAGTCTGATGGATTCTGTTTTCTCTGGGAAGCCAAGGTCATCTGTGGAGTCGTGGAGACTGGAAGGGATAAAGATAAAACGCTCACCTCTGAAAGACAGAAGCCACCTTTAAGCAAGCATAGTAGCCCTGTTGGACTGTGTAGACACATCAAACATATGGACTTGGAAGACAGTCATCTGTAGTTTGAATGCAGGTCTCTATAGTTAGTAATTGGGTGCCCTGGAGAACATTATGCTAGGTCTTTTCATCTTTAGAACGAATAACGATTTTGACTAACACATGGTGTAATCAGAATGAAAACTATTAATCCTAATGAAGACCTGGGTTTGTGCCTGAGATAAGGTAAATGTTATAAAATACGAATCTTTATTTTTTCTTATTTTTTAAAAATTCTGTTTATTTTATTTTATTTTTCTTAAATTTTATTGAAGAACAAATAGCAATGAGAGTTTCAAATCAAATTACTAAGACAAATTCAATAATTAGTACATTGCATATGGCTTTTATACTGGTTTTTTTCTTGTACAAGGTGTATACATGATATTGTATTTACAAACATTATTACAGCAGAGGCCTCTAATCAATGAATTAAGAGAATGCAGTTATATACTTATCTTTTGTAAAGCTGAAATATAGTACAGTTTCAATAATTAACACTTTCTACATTGTTATCTTCTTAATGATTATCCATAGTACAACAAGCAGACAGGATATTCTATCCAAACACTATTAGTGCAAAAATATCCTCTCATAGAATTACACAAAAGTACTGCATATTTATCCCAACTGTACTGTTTATAGAAACACAGAATGGTTCTTCCTTTGTATCCCCTTTTTTTGTTTATTTGTATCACAGATGGGCATTCCATTGTCATTCAATTATTATAGGTGCTTGAATTCAGCAAAACAATCCTACACAGTCCAGCAGTCTACAATATTAGTGGGGTATCTAAAGAAGTTGTTGACTAGATCCATTTAAAGCTCAACTTATTATTATGGCCTTGTTTTATATATCTTACTTTTATACTTTTCTGAAAAATGGTTAAGACCAAGATAAAGCAAGACCTATATAACAAAAAATGTAGCTTTTGTACCTGATGAGATCAGTCAAGTCCCCTCAGGGTTTAACCTATAACCCCATACCTCACTGTGTAGATCCTTTGTCAGTGTCAGCCATGTGGATGAGTCACAGCCATTGCTTGACCACTTTGTTCTCTGGGAAAGCCTGAGAGAAAGTTTTCTCTCCATGTGACTCTCCTTAGGCACACTATACATCATCAATCACATTCCTCTGTGGCTCCATAATCCCCTTGATCAGAAAATTTGGGGCACAACTGAGTTCCATGATATTACAGTACAGGTTCTCCTATGTCCTGACATGGAAAGGGTAGGGCAAAAATGTTGGTTGACCTTGCAGCCCTTTCAATACTCCAATTTTTGATCTGTGAACTTAGGTTGTTAACCATCCAGAAGAGAAGCTGATTAGTACCCTGCAACATATGCAGTTCAGTTTGCCCTAACTATCTGATTAACTTCTTTTTAGTTGTTGTTAATACCTTTCTATTTGTCTTTCTTCTTTTCAAATGCCATATTTGCACATGTGTTTCTGGTTTATTTTACTTATGAGTATATGTTCAAGTGGCAACCACTTCAATATAAATGCTTCAAGTTTATCATTCTTTATAGCTGAGTAATACACTATTGTATAGAAATACCACATTTTTTTCAACCATTTCTCATGTGATGGGCATCTTGGTTATTTCCCAGATCTGGCTATCACAAATTGTGCTGCTATAAACATAGGTATACATATATCACAATGATATGATGTTTTCAGTTCCACCGGGAACATTCCCAGTATGGGGATAGCCGGCTTGAATGGGATTTTCAGTCCTACTTTTGTGAGGAGTCTCCACATTGATCTCCACAATGGTTGCACCAGTCTACATTTCCACCAGCAGTGGAGAAGGGTTCCCTTTTCCCTACATCCTCTCCAGCATTTGTTGTTGGTTGATTTCTTTATGATATCCATTCTTTCTGCTGTGAGATGCTATCTCAGTGTTGTTTTGGCTTGCATCTCATGGATGGCTAGCAATATGGAGCATTTTTTCATATATTTATTTGCTTCTTTAATTTCATCCTCTGAGAAGTGTGTATTCATCTCAGATGCCCATTCTGGATTGGGTCTTTAAATCTGAGGGCCCTAATATAGCTTAGCTCTTTATAAATTCTAGAGCCCTATGTCTGAGTGCTTATTAGTTAGGATTTTTTCAAAATTTGTGGATTGTTCTTTCACTTTGTTGACAATTTCTTTTGACATGCAGAAACTTCTCAAGAAGAGTTGATTCCAGTTGTTAATTCTTTCAAGTGTTTCCCGTGAGAATACATGTTGGTTCATGAACTCTTTGCCTAGCCCTATGTCTTCAAGAGTTCCTCCTACTTTCTCTTCCAAGAGATTGAGTGTTTCTGTTTTAATGTTGAGATCTTTAATCCATTTGGACTTTAGCTTAGTGCAGGGTGATAGACCTGGGTCAAGTTTTAGTTTTCAGCATGTAGAAAGCCAGTTTTTCCAGCACCATTTGTTAAAGAGGCTATCTTCCTTCCAGTAAGCATGTATGGCACCTTTGTTGAAGATCAGGTGACTGAGTGTGTTCATAGAGGCCTCTGCATCTTCTAATCTATCCCATTGATCCTCAGGTCTATTTCATTGCCAATACTATGCTGATTTTTATCACAGTGGCTTTGTAGTGTAATTTCAAGTCAGGAATTGCGATGCCTCTTGCCTTGTCTTTGTTGGCCAGGATTGCCTTTGATATTCAAGGTCTTTTCTGCTTCCAAATAAATTTTAGGAATGATTTCTCTAGGTCTGGGTGGTATGTTGGTGGCAGTTTGATAGGGATTCCATTAAATCTATACAACAATTTTGGGAGTATGGCCATCTTCATGATGTTGGGTCTTCTTGTCCAGGAGCAGAGAATATCTTTCCATTTTCTGAAATCCTCTATGATCTGCTTTCTCAGGGTGCTGTAATTTTCCGTGAAAAGATCTTTGGCTTCTTTGATTAAGTGAATTGCAAGGTATTTCATTTTCCGTGGTGCTATTCTAAAGGTATTGTTTCTATAGTTTCCCTCTCAGTGTGTTTGTTATCTGTGCAGAGGAAAGCTATTAACTTTTGAGTATTGACTTTGTATCCTGCTATGCTACTGAATTTGTGTATCAATTCTAGTAGCTTCTTGGTGGAGTTTTTTGGGTCTTCCAAGTAAAGTATCATGTCATCTGCAAATAGTGATAATTTAACTTGTTCTTTACATATTCTTATTCCTTTTATTTCTCCATCTTCTCTAATGACTGTTGCTAATGATACCAAAACTATATTGAATAGGAGGGGTAATAGAGGCCATACTTGTCTTGTACCTGATCTAAGAGTAAATGATTTGTTTTTCCCCATTTAGAATTATGTAAATCATTGTGTTGTCATAGATGGCTTTTATCACATTGAGGTAGAGGCCTTCTATTCCAATTTTCTGTAGGACTTTGAACATGAATGAGTATTGGACTTTGTCAAAAGCTTTTTCTGCACCAGTTGAGATGATCATGTGGTTTTTAGATTGCAGTCCATTAATATAGTATATTAAATTTATACATTTTCAAATATTGAACCATCCTTGAATCCCTAGGATGAATCCTATCTGATCATAGTGTATGATCTTCTTGATGATTCGCTGTATTCTATTTGCTAGGATTTTATTGAGGATTTTTGCATGTATGGTCATGAAAGCGATTGGCCTACATTTCTCTCTTTTTTTTTTTTTTTTGTTTTCCTTGTCCTTTTTATTATTTTTAAAATTTATTTTACAGTATAAGATTAATAGATAAGACATTACAAATGATAAAAAGATTTTAAAAATACCAGTTGTCTCTTTAAAAATTAAAAAAATAATCAGAAAAAACAAAAATAAGATGAAAGGTATTCAACAGTGGTTGACATATTGCACATTGCTG
>PVKA01055934.1:0-10107 GCA_004027165.1 Ctenomys sociabilis
TGTTCCCTTTTCCCCACAACCTCTCCAATATTTGTTGTTGGTTGATTTCCTTATGATAGCCATTCTTTCTGGAGTGAGATGATATCTCAGTGTTGTTTTTATTTGCATTTCACGAATGGCTAGTGATGTGGAGCATTTTTTCATATATTTGTTCACTTCTTTAATTTCGTCCTCTGAGAAGTGTGTATTCATCTCAGATGCAGCCCCTTCCATATCAATTCTAGTTGCTTCTTGGTGGAGTTTTTTGGCTCTTCCAAGTGAGAAGAGCCAAAAAACTCCACCAAGTCATGTCATCTGCAAATAGTGATAATTTAACTTCTTTACCTATTCTTATTCCTTTTATTTCTCCCTCTTGTCTAATGGCTCTAGCTAATGATTACAGAACTATATTGAATAGGAGGGGTGATACAGGACATCCATGTCTTGTAGCAGATCTAAGAGTAAAAGATTTCAGTTTTTCCCCATTTGGAATTATGTTAGCTATTGGGTTGTCATAGATGGCTTTCATCTAATTGAAGTAGAGGACTTGTATTCCAATTGTCTGTAGGACTTTGAACGTGAGTGAGTGTTCGACTTTGTCAAAAGCCTTTTCTGTATCAATTGAGATGATCATGTGGTTTTTAGATTTTGCTCTATGATATAATGTATTACATTTATAGATTTTGAAATATTGAACCATCCTTGCATCCCTGGGATGAATCCTTGATTTGCTGTATTCTATTTGCTAAGGATTTTTGTATCTATGTTCATAAGGGAGATTGGCCTGTAGTTCTCATTTTTAGTTGTGTCTTTCCCTTTTTTTGGTATCAGTATAATACCTCCAGCAATGATTTTGGGAGAACTATTTCCTTTTCAATTTCATAGAAGAGGTTGAGGAGTATAATGATTATATCTTCTGTAAGTTTCTTGTAGAATTCATCAGGACTTGGACTTTTCTTTGTCGGCAGGCTTTTTGTTACATTTCATATTTTGTTGGCTATTAAAGGCTTATTGAAAGTTGTTCTATCTTCTTGCTTCAGTTTTGGTAATTTGTACCTTTCTAGAAATCTGTCCATTTCTTCTGTGTCTTCTATTGTGTGAGAGTAGAGGTTGTCAAAGTTGCTATTGATAATCTGAACTTACATTGGGTCTGTGGTTATTATACTTTTTTCATTCCTTATTGCTTATATTTGAATTTTTTCTTTACTCTTTTTGATGAGGTTAGCTAGGGGCTTATCAATTTTATTTAGTCTTTCAAAGAACCAGCTTTTTTATTTTCATTATTTGAATTGTTTATCTCAATTGAATTAATTTTTGCTCTAATTTTTATGATTTTTTCCCGTCTTTGGGCTCTGGGTTTGATTTGCTCTTCCTTTTCTAGATGTTGGAGGTGAAGCATTAGGGTCTTTATTTGTTCCCGTTCTGTTTTCCTAATGTATGAGTGCACAGCTATACATTTCTGTCTGAGAACTGCTTTCATTGCATCCCATAAATTCCGATAAGCTGTGGTTGAATTTTCATTGAATTGTAGGTATTTTTGAATTTCTTCTTTAATTTCATCTGTGACCCATTGATTGCTGAGTAGGGTTTTGTTTAATTTCCACGTATTCAGGGAGTTTTTCTGGTTTCTTTTGTCATCTATTTCCAGTTCCATTGCAGTGTGGTCATATAATATACATGGGATAATTTCTGTTTTCTTGTATATACTTAGTAGACCAGTATGTAATCTATTTTAGAAAATGACCCATGTGCAGCTGAAAAAAAATGTATATTCAGCTGTGGTTGGGTGGAGCACTCTGTATGTCTAACAAGTCCATTTGTTCCAAGCTCTGGTTCAGCTACTTCTTTGTAATTTTTTGTCTGCTTGACCTATTTTTTTTGGCATAAGGGGATGTTAAGGTCTCCTGTTAAGATTGTGGTATTAAGCCGGGTGTGGTGGCACATGCCTGTAATCCCAGCACTCTGGGAGGCTGAGGCAGGAGGATTGTTGTGAGTTTGAGACCAGCCTGAGCTACAAAGTGAGCTTAAGGCCAGCCTGAACTGCATAGTGAGACCCTGTCTCAAAAAGACAAAAAAAAAAGAGTGTGGTATTGGATATAAGATTTTTCATGTCCATTAAGATTTGTCTTATATAGTTGGGTGTTCCCATGTTTGGTGCATAGATATTTATGAGTATTATCTCTTCCTCTTGATTTTTCCTCTAACCCGTATATAGTGGCCTTTTCTTTTGATTGACCGTTCTCGGTTTGAAGTTGAGACTGTCTGAAAAGACTTGGTACCCCTTCTTTTTTCTGAGGTGCTGGGGCATGTAGTATTGTTTTCCATCCTTTGACTTTCATTCTGTGAATTTCTTCTAATCAAGTGTATTTCTTGTATACAGCATATTGTTGGATTTTATTTCCTAATCCACTTAGCCATTCTATTTCTTTTAATTGGTGAATTGAGTCCATTTACATTGATAGTTATAATTAAGTTGTATTGACTTATGATTGACATGTTATTTATCTCCGGTTGTTTATTCCTTTTTGTCCTTTGTTTAATTGTCTGCCCAATTTTGTGGGTTCCTTCTGTTCCCGTTTGTAGAGTTCTGATCATTTTGGTCTATCTCTAGAGTGTCTTTTAGTAGTAGGGCTGGCTTTGTCATCATGAAATTCTTTAGTTGTTCTTTGTCATGAAAGTATTTCACTTCTCCATCAAACTTGAAAGAGAGTTCTGAAGGGTTTAGTAGTCTGGTCTGGAATTTTTGTCATAGAGGACCTGAAGTACTCTACTCCACGCATTTCTTGATTTCATGGTTTGTGAAGAGAAGTTGGCTGATGGATTTTCCTTTGAATGTGATCTGCTTCTTTTGTCTAGCGGCTTTCAGTATATTGTTCTTGTCCTGGCTTTCTGGAATCTTCACTATTATATGTCTCTGTATGTTTTTTTTTTTTTAATTGGGTTGAAGTTATTTGGCATTCTGTATATTTCTGTTTCCTGAGTGTCAGATTGTTTCCTTATATTTGGGAAGTTTTCTGCTGTTACTTCTGCTCATATCCTTTTTATGTAATTTGTATTGAGTCCTTTCTCAGTGATGCTTATTAGTCTCACATTGTTCATTTTTGCATCATCTTGCAGGTGATGAATTATTTTTTCCTGCATCCTAGTTGTTTTTAAGAGATCTTTTCTTAACTTTTCACTAGCTGCACCAGCATCTTCAAGATGGGAAACACTGTCCTCACTTTCAGTCAAACTTTTGCGATGCTTGTGGTTGAGATTTTAAATTCCTGTATATCTCTTTGACTCTGCTTCATGTGATCTGTTTCTTTCCTGTATTGTTCGTTCAAGGAATCCATCATTTTTCTAATCTCTATTTTTTATTAATGTCTTCTTTAGAAGCAGTTACTCTTTTTATCGCAGAGTTTTTTTCAGATTGGGTTTCCTCCATATGTTTCTTCTGCATTTGATTCTTTACTTCAGATACAATCAATTCAGAGATTTTTTTTTTATTTCCGAAATTAATTGTGATCTCAGTTCCTCTATAGCTTTCTGCTGTTCCTTCTTTACTTCCAAAGCTATTAATTCATACATTTCAGTGAGCTGGTATCCTCTGCACTTCTGGGTGGGCTTGATGCCTGAGATTGCATTTTGCTCCTTCTCTGTCATTTCATATATCACTAACCTCTAACCTTTGGTGCAGAGCTTTGGTGCAGTTATAACCTTAGCACCTACTGAAATTTGGGTGTAGATCTGTTAAGTTTGAGTATATGCAGTTGTGCCTGGCTTGGGTCTAGCTATTGTGTTAGCTCCTTCCTACTGCAGCCCTTGAAAATGAACCTGTTGTGTCCCTCTGGCACAACAGTGAACCTCTTGTGCCTCTGTGCTATGACCCTGGTCCAGGGACACAGGGGAGCACAGAAGCTCTCCCACATACTAGCCAGGCCTGGGCTTGTGCTCAGTCTGGATGATCCCCAGAGTGTGGCGGAAGCTCTCCCTCACTTGGTGGGCTTGGGAGATGGGCTCTGGAGGGGTTGTGGGGTCCTGAGGGTGTGGCAGAGGGTCTGACTCACGCGGTGTACTTGGGTTTTGGTCCAGAGAGGTCCCACAGGTGCAGGGAAGCTGGAAGCTCTCCCACATACTCGCTGGGCCTGGGCTTGCCTGGCTCTCACATATTCTTTTTATATCATTTGTATTGACTCCTTTCTCATTGATGCCTATCAGTCTCACATTTTTTATCTTTGCATCATCATGCTGGTGAATTATTTTTTCATGAATCCTAGTTTTTGAGAGATCTTTTATACTTTCACTAACTGCTACAGCATCTTCAAGATCTGAAACTTCACTTTCACTCATGGTTTTGCAAACTTGTTATTGAAATTTTAAGTTCCTCTATATCTATTTAACTCTGCTCCATGTGATCTATTTCTTTCCTGTATTGCATGTTCAAGGAATCCATCACTTTTCTTATCTCTCTCTCTCTCTCTCTCTCTATATATATATATATATATATATATTTTTTTTTTTTTTTTTTTTTTTTTTTTTTTTTTTTTTTTTTTTTTTTTTTTTTTTTTTTTTTTTTTTTTTTAATGAGTGTCTTCTTGAGAAGTAGTTCTCTTGAGAAGCAATTCTTTTACTTTAGGGATTGTTTCTGGTCTGATTTGCTCTATATGTTTCTGCATTTGATTGTTTAGATGCTACTAATTCAGAGATTTCTTTTTTTATTTCCAAGATTAATTCTGATCTGAGTTCCTCTATACCTGTCTGCAGTTGTTTCTTTACTTCAGACACTATTAATTGAGAGATTTCTTTTTTTGTGTTTCAGAGATTAATTTTGATCTGAGTTCCTCTATATGTTTCTGCTATTGTTTCTTTATTTCAGACGCTAGTAATTCAGACATTTCAGCTGTGCTAGTGTGCTCTGCACTTGTTCTGGGTGGGCTTGGGACCTGAGCCCTTTTTTGCTCCTTTTCTTCGTCATTTTGTGTGGCACTGTCCTCTGACCTTTGGTGTAGAGCTTTGGTGCAGGTATGACCTTAGCACCTAGTAAAATTCAGGTGCAGATCTACTAAGTTTGAGTTTATCCAGTTGTGCCTGGCTTGAGTCTGGCTACTGTGCTCAGCTTCTTCCTGCTGCACCCCATGGAGGTGAAGCTATTCTGCCCCTCTGGCAAGGTGTTCTGCTCCTGCATTAGCTGAATGGTTTTGGCCCCTAGTCTGTCTGCAATGACTTCAGCTGCAGAGTTTCACCCCAGGCCTGGCCTGGGTCTGGATGGTCCAGGGGGCACAGAAGAGTGCAGAAACTCTTCCATACACTCACAGGGCCTGGGCTTGGCCAGGCCTGGGGGGGTCCTGAGAGCGTGGCGGAAGTTCTCACTCAGAGGCCAGTCTTGGGCTGGTTCTGGAGGGGTGGAAGGGTCTCAAGAGTGCAGAGAAAGGTCTCATTCACGTGGCAGGCCTGGGCTTGGTCCAGAGAGGTCCAGCAAGCTCAGGGGAGAACAGAGGCACTCCCACACACTTGCAGAATCTGGCTTGGGCGTGTCTGGAGGGATCCAGAACATTCTTGATTCTCATGCAGTATACTTTGTCATCACACTCACTGTATATCCATGCAAGATTTCTTTGTGTAATTTACTCATCTATGTTACGGAAATTTTCTTCTTTGTACAATTCATCTGTTCAAGGATTTTAGATACTTTTGTTTAGGTAATTTCTACATCTCTATGTCATCTTTGACATCTTTCCTTTGCATTATTAAAGCCTGAATTTTTAGTTCTATTAGATTTACTCTCAATACGTGTAAGAGCTAATTATGGGTCAAGGACTATTGTAATTGCTTCACAAGTATGTAGTAATTCTTAGCAAACATGAGGTTGGTACTGTTGATGATTTTTTATGACTTAGATGTAAAGTGTCCCCCAGAGGTCTCATGTGCTCAGAGGTGAGAACTGGTTGGAGCATGACCTGTACAGATTTTTTTTTCTTTTTTTTTTGAGACAGGATCTTGCTCTGTAATTTTCAGTCTGGATGTGAACTCATTGTGTAGCTCAGGCCAGTATTGAACTTGAAGTGATCCTTCTGCCTTAGTCTCCTAAATACTGGGACTACAGTTGTCACCCATCCACCAAGATGGATATAATTTTGTCACTAGGTCTTCCTTTCCCACTCCATGTGGTGAACAGCTGTCCACATCCACTTCTAGTATAGTTCTGCTTTGGAACCTGTTGACCTTGGACTGAATCCTCTGAAAACCATGAGCCAAAACAGACCTTACTTTTAAGTTAGAGGTATTCAATGTTTTGGTCCAGCAGTGGGAAAGGGCCTAATACAGAAAACTGGTACCACAAGTGGAGTTGTTGCTGTGACTGTCCTCATCTTATGATTTAGAAACCATAGGAAATGGTTTTTGGAAGGAGTTAGGAAAAGTTGAAGGTGCTGGCTAGAAAAACCTTAGAATGCTGTAAGCAGAACTTGATGGGCAGACAGTGCTGGTGGGAGACTAGAATGTTGACAGGAAAATGAAAAGTGAAAGTGAGGCTCATGAGGTTTTAGTTGGGAACAAGGAGTCAATCTGAAACTGGAGTAGAGGCCATATGTGTTTCATTTTGGCAAGAATTTGTCTATATACATTGCCCATACCCTGAAACTGCAGCAGACTAAGATTAAGGGTGGTGAGCAAATTGATGTGGAGGAAATTTCAAGTCAGTCCACTGTTCAGGCAATAGAACAGATACTGCTGACTGCTTTTAGCCAGCTGTATAGTGGGAATTGAGAAGTGATTTGAAAAATGTGCAGCCTGGCCAGAAAAGAAGCATCTGTAAAGTTGTTGCTTAGCACAGTTTAGTGCTAAAACAATGAGCTTTGAAAAGCCAAATATCTGCATCAGGACAATAGGAAGGTTGTCTTGAACATATGTCATGGACTGTCAAGGTCCCACTCCTTTATTGGCTCAAAATTGCAAAATGGAAAGACTGCTTTGAGAAGAAACCCAGAGTGCCTTCCCTGTTGAGGGCCAGCTAGGGAAATGTATCTGCAGTTCAGCCATTCAGGCACTCATGGCCACTGCAGCAATGGTCCAGTGGGCCAGACTACTGCTATAGCTGGTGATAGGCCTTGGTAAAGTCCATATGGTGCTGGTTTTTTCAGGTACTCAAGAATGCAAGAGTTGTGGGGTCATCTGTGAGCTTCCACCCAGATTTCAGTAGAGACTTGAGAGGCCAAGCCTTCTATCCTTGAGAGGGTGATGGGCACAGGAAATACAGGGAAGCCAAAAGAGCAGTAAAGACTGTAGAAGGTTGGAGATGCTAGGAATATGAAATGTATGCCAAAGAAACGTTGTAGGCTACAAGGAGAGCCAGCCTGAGAGGCCATGTGGGCTTACAGCGGTTGGGACAGGGCCAACGATCACAACTTGCCATGGTGCTAGACATGCTAGCACCTGCGTTTAGTTTTGCTTTGGTTTAGTTCCTTTCTGTTCCTCTTAGCCTACTGTTTGGAATGAAAATATTTACTCTGTGCCATTATGTATTAGAAAATTTAACTTTTTATTTGATTGTTTCAGGGTGTTTCAACTGAGTTTGCCTTGAGTTTCACAGGAGACTTTGGACTTGGACTTACCAGCAGTGCAACTCTTAAAAGATGAACTAAATGTATTTGGCATAGTGAGAGTAACATGAACCTCTGGGGGTCAGTAATGGAATGTTATGGCTGAAATCTAAATTATTTCTCCAAAGTTTCATGTACTCAAGGGTGGGACCTGGTTAGGGACTGGGTCTTGGGTGCATGACCTGGATATATTTTTGTCCTTGGGTTCTCCCTTCTCTCTCTTGTTTCCCAGATGCTGTGCATTCCATTCTCCCATCTTTCTAGCATTTCCAGGACCCAGCTCACCTTTGAATTGAATTCTCTGAAAACAATTAGCCATATTAAACCTCCCTGTCTTTAAGTTTTGGATGTTGGATCATTTGTTCCAGTGACAGGAAACCTGACTGATACACCATTCAATCACCATTTTACAGATGGAAAAAAGTGAGAGATTAAGTAACTCCTGAGTGCCAGATCACAGAGCTAGTTAGTTGCAGGACCAGCAAACCCAGACAGTAAGATACTGAGTTATTCTCAGGAGGCAGCACTCTCCAGTATCCAGTGGAAAAAGTCACACTATTCCTTTTGGACCTGGTTATTGGTTCCTCTCATCAATTGTCAACTGATATTGATTGTTTCTTTACAGTGCAAATGGAATATAATGTCTTATAAATTTTCCCATTTAGATAGTGTCTTGAAATTACTTGATGTCTAATGTAGCTTCCTTAATTCACAGCTTCACAGTATTATATACCATATTAATATTATATAATATATTTAAGTAGTGCCTTCTGGGGTAATTTTTGCTTTTACAAATAATGTTATGAAAGTATATCTGTAGGATGGATTCCAGATGTGGAACTGCTGAGTCAAAGCCCATGTTTTTAATTTGGATGTTTTCTGCCTTCTGGAAAATTATTCCTACTTTCATTCTCACCAGCAAGGTGTAGGTTCCTGGATTCCTCCTCAGTGGTATCTTGGTTCACTAACACTTTGGTTTGCAAACAGAAACACTGGGCAAAATTTTGTTTTTGTTCATAAGTGCTGCATTGAGTGACAAACACAACCATGGCCATCTTTCCCACACAAACACAAACATAACCATGTTTTCCAAAATCATAGAACAAGTTAAGTCCGTGAACTATCATACCACTGTAATGCTATGTCTTATCTATTTAAATATGTTCTTCACTGTGAACTTTTTTTTTAATGGGAGGGGGATTAGTCTTACTCATTAGAGACTAACATACTAAAGAGATTTCTTTCCCATTTTCTCAATATGAACATTTGAAACTTGAACATCTTTTTTCTCCTACCAGCTATGGACTTATACTTGTTTGGTACCTGTTATATTTCTTTACTTTCCATAAATGTATTTTTTATTGAGATCAAGAAATCTATAAAGAGGAGGGAGTTTTTCTTAGGTTTTCTTACTACTTGCCATGATATATATAGCCTAATTCTGTATATGATAAACATTTAGGCAGTGTTTCCTGAATGAGTTATAATGGTAAAATAGTAATAGAATGTTTCTGTGGTAGGGATGAATCTTTGATGTACTTTTCTCATCTGGATCTTGATTGTTACACATCTGGATCACTGCTACTGGCTTCCTAACAAATTACTTAAGCATTTACTGTCTTCAAAGGTTCCCAAAGTATGCATTAGGTCATTTGTTTGTGTTTCTTTAAGAAATGAAATCATAATTTAGAACAAAAGCATGTGTGCAAAGTCTTTGTTAGTTTGGTGTCTTCGTTATTTCATTAATTTCTCATCTTTGTATTGATTTTTAGTATGCTCATTTTGCCCTTGTGCTTATGTCTGATGTACTTTATAATGTCAGTAACCTGTCCTCCTAACAACTCATACAGTACCATCTATTTTATGGCAGATATACTTTATAAATTTAGTCTTTGAGCCTTGAAATTCTCCTTTACTGTAGCCCCAAATAGTTGTTTATTTTTTTTGTTTGTTTGTTTTGTTTTGTTTTTGGTATTTAGGACAAGTTAACGTGAAGCCCATAATCAGCTGGTCCAAGGCGGGGTGGCATAGCAGAGGGGCAACAGTTTATGTTAGCAGAAGACAGCAAAAGCAACAAGCGGAAAGCAGGAAGCAAGCCTTTTTTCCTCCATTGTATTGTATGCAGGCTACCTACCCTCAGGCAGGTGTAGCACAGCCCCAGTTCCATTACAAGACAATCAGTCAAACTCTAGATTCAGTTGCCTCCACAGATTCTCCGCCTCCATGACCACATGGAGTTTTGTGGGGCCATCAAGACAGTAAACCATGACACTATCTTACTCCACAAAGAATGGCTGTCACTGGGAAATCAACCAATGACAAATACTGGAGCCGGGCATGGTGGCGCTTGCCTGTAATCCCAGCACTCGGGAGGCTGAGGCAGGAGGATTGTTGTGAGTTCGAGACCAGCCTGGGCTACAAAGTGAGCTTAAGGCCAGCCTGAACTGCATAGTGAGACCCTGTCTCAAAAAGACAAAAAAAAAAAAAAAAAAAAAAAAAAAAAAAAAAAAAAAAAAAAAAAAAAAAAAAAAAAAAAAAAAAAAAAAAA
>PVKA01055935.1:0-10098 GCA_004027165.1 Ctenomys sociabilis
ATCATTTTGCTATGTTTTATTCGATAAATAAGTCTGATACCCATTAATGACTTAATCTTATGTATATGAACACCATCCTTGTTTTAGTGTGGTTTGAAGATGGCAACCAGTTCCTGTCCCCAATCTGTTTATTTTCTAATAATGAACTCATATGAATACAATGAGTAGGATAGTAAAAAAAAAAAATGTTTCACTTCAGTTAGGATGTGTTACTAAAATGAACTATTAAGTATATGAAAGTACATCTTTATGTGATGTATTTTGTCATATTAAATGTTCATATTCTATTTAAAATCAAAAACAAAATAGAAAACAACTAGTCTATATTCCTCTGCTCCCAGCTGAATTACAAAATTGTGAGAAAGAGAAGGAAAGAGCTGAAGAAGCAAGTAGAGCACAGTAGGTTTTACTGGCTCTGAAACTATTGTGTCTGATACACAGTGGGATCAAATTATGCAGTGAATGCTTTAATAAATGTGTTAGAGAAAAGCACACATTGCCCTTCATCCCTTTCAGAATACTCCCTCTTGCTGTGGACACTTTTATTCCATTATTAGGACACGTTCTGAATCAGTTCTGGAAGTTCGCCTTTGTTAGTGTCCTCAGGAAGTGCGATCAAAAGTGTCACGACTACCGCTGCCATGCGTCATCCAACAGAACGGCAAGCTTGTGAAAGCCAGGCCAGCGCATCCCCAGCCAACTTACTCATTGCTCTGTTGCTCACTGTGCAATTCATGCCTCCGCCTCAAGGTCAAAATGACCAAGGTGAATGTTTTGAATTGATTGAGGATGTTGACGCAGCCCCAACAGCATACCTAAAAACGGTCCTCATGGAGAGCTCTAAGAAGTGCACCAGAGAGTGGTGAGAACAAAGAGACAAGCGTGTTTGAAGCCAGGAGAAATATTTTGACGGATATGAATGTCAATGTGTCTTTTATTGTAATAAGTTCTGGTGTAAACATTCACCTTATTTTCAATCAGAGTTCGTATGATAATGATGAATACATGACACGAAGAATTTTGTAAAATTCATAAAATCTAAATATAAGCTATGGATTTTAGATATTACTGTGTCTGGTTCACTAATTCTAACAAACATACCACCCCAGTGTAAAATAGCAAAAACAAGAATTTGAAACTGGAAGGTAAGAACAACTAAACAAATTCTCTAGACATTCTGCTGAATTTTACTGCAAAATTAAAACTGTTCTAAAAATACAATCTATTAAAAATTATAAAGACATTATGGAAAGAATTTTTTTTTCAGAAATTAGGAATGAGGGGCTGGGGAGATGGCTCAGTGGAATAAGCACTTCCCTGGCAAGTGCAAGGGCCTGAGTTCAATAAAAAAAAAAAGGAAAGAAATTAGGAATGAATTAGTAATACTTAAAAAATATATATGCATCAAATCATTAAATGATTAAAAACTCAAATATACTAAGGATAATATAAATATAAATAATAAGTAACAAATACATAAAATCAAGGATGTTATAAATGATTAAATTAAAAAATTATGGATTTTCACTTAACTAAAATATTAAAATAATTATTTTAAATTAACTGAAATTTTTATGAGTATAAAAGACCCAATATAATTAATGTTTTAATGAAGTGGAAGGGGAATGCAAATATTCAAAAGTTTAATGATAAGGTATTTCAAGAGACTTTTAGAGCCAGTGACACAGCCTGCCAGATTCAGCACTGAAATCCAGAGATGTGGGAAATGTGTTCCACTTCTAGTTCTTTGCTTCTCAGAGCCTCTGCTAACAGAGCTCACAACCAACAGCCTGACTCGACTGAAGAAAACAAGTTCAGAAGGTCCTTACGTTATAAACTCAGTTGGGTAGAAATATTATGGGCAGATAGGGCTGGACCCTGGACAGGTCAATGCAGAAGACAAATGTGGCTGGAGGAATAGTCAGTGAAAGTTGAGCTTCAAGCTAAAAGGAACTTCCTCTAGGGATGAACAGCAGTGATGCATATGCTAAGTAGGCATCAAGCACCCTGGGGTAGCCTTTCCATGAAAGTCTGTCTGCTCATGTGCACTTACTGTGTGACTTGCTTCCTAATTTAATATCCATTTAATATACATTACCCAAGTGACTGTACTTGTAACCTTGTTGGTTTGCCATCACCTTGTCCCACCTCATAACAACCTTGTGATTCCCCATTAAACCAATATTACCTCACCAACAATATTTGTAATCTTATCAGTAGATTGTACTTCTCACCCACCTTGAACCTATCTTACTTTATGGCTTTCTGAACCAAACACCATTAAGAAGTGGATTTGGGGACAGCCAAATTTCCAAGACCCCTCTGTCCCTCTTAGAAGGTGGCTTTCTTTCTCTTAATAAATTCATCAAAACAAGGAAATATTTAGGTATTAATTTAACTAAGAAAGTAAAAGATATCTACAATAGAAATTACACTAAAATGAAAAGGAAAATTGAGGAGAATTCTCAAATCCTGTATAGGTCTTGATGTTCTCAGGGAAAGACAACAAGAATGAATAAAGAAAGACAATAGACAAAGCTCGGGTCAGGTGGAGCCCTCTCTGTCCTGATGTAAGGAAAGGAACTGCCTAAGGATGATAGAGCATTTATTTGTACACTCAGAAGGTTGGTGTCAGGGCCAGGGAGATAGCTCAGTAGAACAAGCACTTCCCTGGCAAGTGCATGGCCCTGAGTTCAATCCCTGGTTCTGCCAAGTAAGAAAGAAGGTTGGTGTTAATTTCAACCTTTCTGCCGAGCAAGTTTGTAAGTTGGAACAGCTCGCTTACATGGCACAAGGACCTCCCAGTGTTCTCCAGCTTTGTCTTTTTAGGATTTCTTGTTTGTTTGTTTTTGGTTTTGTTTTTTGTTTTTGTATTTTCTTCAGGGTATCACCACACAGCCTGGACTCATAATGATCCTCCGGTTTTAGCTTCCCCAGTGCTGGATTACAGGCATGCACTACCACGCCTGGACTTGGTGGCTGCCTCAGGGTTCCTAGGGATGAGACTGACAAGGCAAACGGTGCTGGAGATTGAAGCTTGTTCCTGCAATTGCCTAAGCAGTTGCTTAATCTGCTGAGCTATCTCATCACCCCTCCAGCTTTGTCTTAGTCCCACGTGTGTGATTGATGTCCAGCTTTTGCTGTTCCCTACATATCCTTCTTCTCTGCTTTGTAACGTAAGTGATGCCTTTTTTTTTTTAAGTTGGAGAAGTTGTGATTGAAGAACTCTGTATGCTCTGTATGAGAATTTCTCATTCTTTAGCACTTTCCATTCTAGGTCAACTTACTCATTTACGCTAAATCTTCCTGGTCCAAAGATCTTTGATACCTGTATTCAGCAATTTAACCCTATACAGTCCATTAACCTGTAACAATATTTAGCTACCAGTATAGCTAGAAAGTGTCAGAAATTGTTAATGATTTGATCCTTTTACAGCTAACATATTACTATGATATTGTTTTCCACATCTTGTGATCATACTTTCCTGCTGGATGTTTAAGGTCAAATTAAGGAAAGACTGGTATCAATCAAGTTTTCCTATTTATTGAAGTCAAAGTCAGTTAAATCTCAGGAATTGCAGCCAAATGCAGCACCTCTTGATTCTCCTATCGGTGTCAGCTATTCAGATGAGTCACAGCTATTGCTTGACCAAGTTGCTTTCTGAAAAAGCTTGAGAGATTTATTTCTCTGCTCATGACTCTCCTTAGACACACTACCGACCATAGAATCACTTTCCTCTGTGGCACCATAATCCCCTTGGTCAGAACATCAGGGTCTCAACTGAGTCACAGCAGAGGTTCTCTGATATTCAGGGTCTTTCATTGACCTTGAAGGGCTAACCAAAATATTGGTTATCTTCTAAGCCCATCAATTTATCTAATGTTTGTTCTCTAAATTTCAGTTGTTTCACAACCAGAAGAGAACCTTAATGACACTACGCTGTAATGGAGGCCATAAGTGTAATATTACTATCTTATCTAAATCCAAAACATCTTGAACATGAAATGGAACCATTATTTCCTAACAACCCATGGATACTCTAATATTTAAATCCCCATAGAATGCTAATAGACAGCAGTTACATATTTTTACACAGAAATTTAGAAATCAAAACCATAGATAACATTTTAGCATGATAATCATGATGACATTCTGTGACATACTTAAATTTTCATTTTTACATAACATAATCCTTTTCATCAGTCATCTGTTGAATAAAAGAGTGCACAACCTTTGCTTCTTAGTGAGGAGCCCCTAGTGTTCTTCATAGTCTCTTGGGGGGGTATCATCAATAATTTAGTAATTTGTTACAAAAAAAATCTTGCAAAATCAGAGTGCACTTAAATAGTTTTGATCAAGTTAAATTAAAGATTTATAATTATTAATAGAATAGCATAGTTTGTTGTTTATCAAGTAAGAGTTCTCTTGGAAGAATTTGGAAGGAATAGAATCTTTCACCCATAATTAATTCATATTTTTATATTTTATTCTATCTTAAGAACACTGCTAACTTTTAGCTCAGCTATCTTTATATAATCTATCACCTACTCAGACATTTGGTTTTCATTTCTGGTCAACATCTTCTGGGCATTTTGGACCAATTCTTTCAATAGAACCCAGGTCAGTTCTAGTATATTCTTGTCTTTTGGTTCTAGAGCAGTCTTTGAGGCACCACTTTCATCAGCTTTTTGAAAAGTAGAATATATTACTGACTGAAAATTAGGGTGTTTTTGTTTTGTTTCATTTATTTGGCTGTACCTGAATGAATTATAACAGTAAGCACTCTTAAGTGAGGTAGGAGAAATTGGATCCCTTTTTTGTTTTTGTAATTGAATTTTACTTTTTGTTTGGCAGATGCAGGGATTGAACTCAGTCCCTTGCGCTTGCCAGGGAAGCACTTATTCTACTGAGTCATCTCCTTGGCCCCCTGTAATTGAATTTTAATTGTATGTTGAGAAATCTTTATCTTATATTTTGAAAGAGCAATTATCACATAACCTCCAATACCTTAATATGATTTATATTGTTAAAGCAGAAACAAATTATACTAATTTGCCTGAAGGATAATGATAATCAACAACACCACAGAAGTTAGCCAATGAAAACTGTAAAGAGGACAAAAATTATCCTAACCACTGTTGTTGAATTGAAGGGACAATAAGAGTTGGTACCTACTTACCAAAGTCAATAAAAAAGACTACAAGACTTCCAAAGGACTCTATTTTGAGTCGGGCAGAGATGGATCAACTAAAAATTTAAGTGTTAGAGAGCCAGATTAAGTTTATCTAAGGCAGTTTTAACCTACGGCATAAGCGCTCCTGGAGAAGTTGGGGCCAGATTCTCCTTCAGAATGTCAAAAGATGACCAAAAATGTGAGTAGTTAGCTTAAGAGATGGGCAAAGTCAATTAGTATTACCAAAGTCTTCAAATCAGTTAGGATTGTCCTGAACAGTTTGGAATATAATATATCTTTGTGGATAGTGTGAGCCAAATGTGAAAAAGTTATCATAGCTTACACCTCTTTAGAAGCCACCCTATGCCTTGCTGTTATTTAAATGGGATGTAAAAATCAAACAATTGTTCAAACCTTAATCAATGCTCTGTTCACACTCCAAACTTTTATACCTGTTTGTAAAATTCCAAAGCTTTTTCTATGCCAATTAAAGTTAGGAATGTAAAATAGACAACCTTCTTGAGAACCAAGCCAAGACCAAAGATTTAAAAAATTTTAAATCAGTACCATATCCTGTATATGATGTTAAAAAGAGAAACTGTAACTAAATAAAGACAGTTTTATTAGCTGTATAATCTAAAAGAGGAAAGTTTTTACCATAACTCTAAAAGACCAAAGTTATCACTAAAATATATGTTTTTTGAGACAAAGGACAAAGTTTTCATTTATTTGAATTATGTTCTTTTAAAAAATAGTTTAAAATATTTCCATTAATGTAAATCTCAGGAAATATGATTTTTTTCAACTAAAGGGAAGAGTTTTTATCTTGAGGAATGAAACAGTCTTTTAAATAAATCACTTTGAGGGACAAAATATAAAGGATTCTTTTAGTGCCAATTATAATGGAGAAAAGGAAAATGGCTCTATTCAGTGAACAGCTCAATTCCCTGAGAGACAGAATGACATTTTGCAACCCTCCAGGTCCACAATTTAGCACCTTTGTTACTGAGGACTTGCAACTGCCACACCCAGAGGCCATCTGCACTTGTGCCTAGTGGCCCTTTAAAATATTTTCCTTTGAATAATCAGTTCAATCTATGAAACCAATAGGTGTTAAAAGACCCAAAATCTTTAGATCCCCTTTCCTTATTTATACACTTTTTAATTATTGTCAAGGGAAGAATGACCAAATACATCTTAAGAGAGTCTGGGCTAATTTGACCATTGCTTTAAGTGATTTGAATCATAACCTGGATTTCCTACTTATTTGGGCCCCTGTCTCTGGCTCCAACTTATGCTCCTTCACTTCAGGGCTGGGAAAGCTTCTGTCAACAGCTTGGTTGGCCAGCTTTACTGTCAGGAATAGGCTCCTGCATCTCCCCAGAGAACACAGTGGACTCTGAGTGCAGGTGTTGTTTGTGCCTTGTAAATTTTTGATGACAGAAATATTCACAGGGCAGGTGGGTATTTTTACCTATCGTGTGCACCAGTAGCCATAGCTGGGCACAGCACAAGGCTCATGGACAGCTGAAAAATACCAGCTGAGCCCACCTGGAAGAGGAGTGCATGCCCTTCCTGAACCTAAATTATGCCTCTCCCCTCATAGTAGTGCCATGAAGCTTCAAACAATTCAACAGAATTTCCTTTTATGACTCCAAAATTTGCACCTTACTTTACTGAGCAAAGATAGAGTTTAAGCTCTATAGGTGGGGCTGTTTCCCAGCCCTTCTTTTCCAGCTCAGGACTTGATTCTAAAATAGTACTCTGAGCCAAATCCATTGCAGTGGTCTAAAAAAGTAAGGTAAATACAAGAACTAGGAATACAACAAACATTTTATATAGATCCCTATACATCAACATTCATCTGCAGTTCGTGAGACTCTGAATACCCTATTGTCACTACAAATAATTTAATATACCTCCCTTTTTGACTTCTTTTTAAGCTCATTCATCTCTGTGGCCCTAGTGAACCCATTTCTGGCCTTAGTGAACCTCCAACAGGAAGTTTTTACACCTGATGATCTCCTGTACTAAATAGTGGCTCTATCAAAGTCACTTTTTCCCCCTGTTGTATGAAAATAAGAAGCATACCCTCAACCACTTTTTTTTCTCACTGGATGTCCCTGTGCAGCACCTATTGCTGTGTCCCATGCAGCTCTTAATGTTCCTAGAGGGGGAAAATGGCAAGAGGATAAAGAAATATGGACAAGAAACAAAGCTGGGGTCAGGTAGAGCTCTCTCGTGATGGGAGGAAAGAAACTGCCCAAGAATTGCACTGAGGAGGAGGATGTCAATTTCAAGCCTCCTGCATAGCAACAAGTTTGTAGGTTGGAACAGCTTGTTTATTTGGCTGAAAGAGCTGTCTATGCATGTGTGATTGATTTCTAGTTTCAGCCACTCCCCACAGAGGACATCAGAAAATGCAAAAGTATCCCACTTCTGGTTAGGATGAAACAATGTAATCAAAATAGCTATTCTTCAAAAACATACATACATTTCTTTCTTTCTTTCTTTCTTTCTTTCTTTCTTTCTTTCTTTCTTTCTTTCATTGTTTCTTTTTTTCTTTCTCTTGCTACATAGATCAGATTCATAGTGATTCTCCTGTCTCAGCCCCAGCACTTGAATTACAGGCATGCATCACCAAGCCTGATTTTGGTGGCTGGTATAGTGCACCCAGGTTCTGGGGCCAGCACAATATCCAGTAACAGGCATTGAACATGGGTCCTTGTTCTTCCCAGGCAGACACTTAAGGCATCTAGCTATCTACCCAGGTCCAAATATACATATTTCATGGAATCCTAATCTCTCACAAAACTAGAGAAAATATTCTTAATCTTTTTTATGTAATCCAAATACACGCTAAATAGCAAAATCAGTCAAGGTCACTAAAACAAATCAGGTAGCATCATAAGACCAGACTTTGTATTATAAAGCTATTGTGTTTAAAACAGTATTGTACAGTAATCACAAAAACAGAAATATGTGTAAAGAGAACAGAAAAGAAGAAGCAGAAACAAGTCCAGGCACATAGAGCTATCTAACCTTTCACAAAGGAGTCAAACATATACATATATAAGAGGAAAAGCAACTTCTTTAATACCTGTTACTGGTAATATTGGTTATCCTGGTAGACTTATATAACTCACAAGTACTAAACTATACTCAAAATTAATAAATAATCTAAATATTAAAACATAAAAATCATGGCTGGGAAGATAATTCAGTGGCTTAAGCACCTACCTGGCAAGTGTAAGGACCAGGGCTCAATCCCCAGTGCCACATGCCAAGTGCCTGCCCCATACTGAGCCAACCACCCAAAACAGGCATGGTGGTACACACCTGTAATCCCAGCACTGGAGGGACTGAGACAGGCAGATCATTATAAATCCAAGCTGCATAGTGAGACCCTGTATCAAATAAATAAATAAACAAATGATTTTTAAAAAATTTTAAATAAAACAAAATTATCCAGAAACCACCTTCTAGAAGATAACATAGGTACAGCTCTTGAAGACATCAGCATAGCAGAGGACTTTCTGATAGAACTCCAATATCATGAGAAGTATAAAGAATTAAAAAATGGAATGATATGAAAATAAAGTCTTCTGCACCATGAAGTAAACAGCCAATGGAGTGAAGAAACAATTTACGGTACGGGGAAGGTCTCTCTCCAGTCATTCCATGGGCAGAGGACCAACATCAAGAATATATAATGAATTTTTAAAAATTAGATCCTAAAAGAAATGGCAGAATCAAAAAATATGCAAATGAACTGAATCACATTTTTCAGAAAAAGTTCAAATGGCCAATTAATACATTTTAAAATGCTCGTTATCCCTGGTCATCAGAGATAGGCAAATGAAGCTACAGTGAGACACTGTTTTACTCTAGAAAGAATGGATACCATAAAAAACCTAATAAATTTTGTAAGAATATGGGGAATATGTAACCTTACTATATTGTTGATGGGAAAGTAAACTGGTACGGCTGCCATGGAAATCAGAGAAAAAATATGTATGTATATATAGAAAGAAATCAAAATAAAAGGATAATAGAAATCAGGAAAGGTTCAAAAATTCAATGGATATGTAACAGGATTAAAAATGTAGCTGTGAATATAGTATACATTGTTCCCTCACCCAAAGAAGCTTAAAGTTTAGTGGAAAGCACAAATGTTTAAAAAGTAGGAAAACATCTCTGACAAAAGTAAACAAAAAAAAGAGGATACAAATAAAGGACCATTTTTGTCTGTATATACAAAAGAGTTAAGATATATATACAGCTACTTTCTTTTAATTCAATGAGTAGAAAGATTTGTACTAATTGTGTTTGGACAGGATATCATGTCTGCATCTTGTACTATGAATAACCACTATGAAGACAACAATATGCAGTGTATTATTTATTGAAACTGTCCTACTAATTGGTTTTGAAACTATCTCATTGCTATTTGTTTCTCATAAAATTAATAAAATAATCAAAAGTAGGAAAACAAATAATTCTTCTTATAATTGTTAGTAAGCAGTACAAGAGAGGTTAGTTTGTTGTTGTTAAAAAATGGAAAATCAGGGGCCAAGGAAAACCTGTGTCATTGCTATCTGTTTCTCAGTAAAATTAATAAAATAATAAAAGGTAGTAAAACAAATGATTCGTCTTGTAATTGTTAGTAAACAATACAAGAGAGCTTAGTCTGTTGTTGTTAAAGAATGCAAAATCAGGGGCCAAGGAGAAAGCTCAGTAGAATGAGTGCTTGCCTGGGAAGCACAAGGGCCTGAGTTCAATCCCCAATTCTGCCAAAAACATGGAAAATCAAATTTAAACTAAAATTAGAAAGACAAGAAGGAGTGTAATAGGTGGCATGTAGAAGTGTCACTGAAATCCTAGCACATAGAGGAGCTAGCCAAGCTCAGAGGGATGGAGTAGG
>PVKA01055936.1:0-10108 GCA_004027165.1 Ctenomys sociabilis
TTTTTTTGTTTTTTTTTTTTTTTTTTTTTTTTTTTTTTTTTTTTTTGTCTTTTTGAGACAGGGTCTCTCTTTGCAGTTCAGGCTGGCCTTAAGCTCACTTTATAGCTCAAGCTGGTCTTGAACTCACAACAATCCTCCTGCCTCAGCCTTCCGAGTGCTAGGATTACAGGCATGTGCCACCACGCCCAGCTTGTATTTGATTCTTAACTTCAGATATTATGAATTCAGCAATTTCTTTTTTTTATTTTAGAAATTGTTTCTGCTTTAAATTCGTCTGTACCTTTCTGTGGTTTCATATTTACTTCTGACCCTATTAATTCATACATTTCAGCTTAGCTAGGGTCCTCTGCACTTGTTCTGGGTGGGCACTGTGTTTCCTCCTTATTTTTCTGCATTTGATTCTTCACTTCAGATGTTATGAATTCAGAAATTTCTTTTGTTGTTGTTGTTTCAGAAATGAAATCTGCTCTGAGTTCCTCTACACCTTTCTGCTGCTGTTTCTCTAGTTCAGATGCTATTAAATCATATACTTCAGCTGAGGTAATGTCCTCTGTACTTGTTCTTGGTGGGCTCAAGGCCTGAGATTGCATTTTGTTCCTTTTCTTCGTCATTTCATATAGCTTTGACTTCTTAACTTTCATGTAGAGATTTGGTTCAATTATAACTTTAGCACCTACTGACATTCAGGTACAGATCTATTAACTTTGAGTTTATCCATTTATTCCTGTCTTGGTCTAGCTCTTGTGTTAAGCTCCTTCCTGATGCAGCCCTTGGAAGTGACCCTGTTGTGCCCCTCTGACACATCAGTGAATCTGTGGTGCTCCTTTTTATGCCCCTAATCCAGAGGATGCAGGAGAGTGCAGAAGGTCCTTTACACAGTAGCTGGACCTGGGCTTGGAGTGAATGGAAGCGGTGGAGTTTTTCCCAGAGAACAGGGTGTAAAGGGTCCGAAGAATGTGGTAAAAGACTCACTCAGTGGCTTTCCTGGACTCGATCCGCCAGCACAGGGGAGAGTAGGTACTCACCCCGACATTCACCTGGCCTCAGATTGGGCCAGATGAGAGAACTAGAGGTTTCCCAAGAGAGTGAGATAGTGGGAGTGGGGCAGAAAGGGTCCAAGAATACAGCAGCAAGACTCACTCAGGGGATGCCCTGGCTAGATCCAGCAGCGCAAGGGAGAGCAATTGCTCCAGAATAAATTAAATTTAGCTTAAAATATAATTAACAAATCAGTGATCTGGTCTTTTGAAAGATTAAACAAAATAAACCAACCCTTAGGCAATGTTACTAAAACAAAGAAATAAAACACTCAAATCCATGAATTTAGAAATGAAAAATACAAAATCACAACAGATTCCACACAAAATCCAGAAGATAATGTATAACTACATTGAGAACCTGCAATCTAAAATAATGTAAAATTCAGGAGAAATGGGTACATGTCTAGATTAATAGTAAGTGTTACGAAGATATAAAACTGCTGAAATATTCCAGAGCATTCAATGAAATAGAAGATGTAACTAAGAAAATAAAAACCAGAAATACCCAGACTCCAATCGGTTAAAATCCAGATCCTAATGGATTCACTTCCAACTTCTACAAAAACTTTGGAGATAATCTTATGTACATCCTTTTCAAATCCTTTAGTGAAATGGAAATTTTAGCATTACTCCCAAAGGTAATCCTGGAACTATACACTAAAAATATATCAACATGGGAAAAGAACACAATACAAAAATATGAACCTCTTTAATGAACAGAGATTCGAAAATCCTTAAAGATCCTGGCAAATAGAAATGCAGCATATTATAAAAAAGATCATATACAATGACAAAGTAGGCTTCATGCCAGTGATGCAGAAGTTATACAGCATGCACAAATCAATAAATACAGCACATAAAATGAAGAAGCACAAAAATCACGTGTCATTTTAAACAGAAAAAATTAAATCTAACATTTATTTTTTAATTTAAAAAGTCTTGAAGAATGTAGGGACAGAAAATTTTTATCTCAATAAAATAAAAGCCATCTAAGACAAACCAAATGCTAGCATCAAATTATATGGAGATAAAATGATATGTTTCCCTTTAAAATCATGAACAAAACAACAGTTTCCAATACCAGAATTCCTACTCAATATAGTTATTAAAACATTAGCTAAATAAATCAGTCAAGATAAAGCAATGAAAAGGATATGTACTGAAAGGAAAAATTAAATTATTATCTGCAGAATGCATGATCCTCTACATAGAAGACACAAAAACATCCACCAAAAGACTCCTGGAATTAAAAACCAAATCAAATAGTATAATGGGATGCAAAAATCACTACTCAAACTAAACCACTTTCATAGACAGGTGCAAGGATAGGGGTTTGAGCCCCTGAGTACTGTACTAGTGCCAATCATGGGGCGTGATGAGACAGAGAATGAGATAGTGTGGTTATGTGCATCTGTAATTCCAGCACTTGGGAGACTGAAAACAGGAAGATCACTACTAGTCTGATCTGTGAAGTGACACCCTGTAGACCCTGTACTAAACACATTAAAAAAAGAAAATGTATGCAGAAATCTTAAGGCATAGGATTAGGTAGAAAGTTCATGAGCAAAAGACAAACTGCATGGGAAATACTTCAAAGATTCAACATCTGACAAGCATTTTTAAAAAACATTTGCACATAAAATTAAATCTCCAACAGAGGAGAAAAGAAAGGCCAAAATCTAGGAAAAAATATAAGCTATAGCCGGCCTGGCCCTGGCCCGGCAGTCAGCCCGTGCCTACACCAGCGGTGCTGCCACCTCGCGCTCGGAGGCATGATGGAACGTGTGCTCTCGCCCCCTCCCCGTACCTCCTCCCTCCTCCCTCCCCACCTCCCTCTCCTGCGCTGAGTCTCTCACCAGCCACTGCAGCCACAGAAGTAGCTGCCGCCTGAGCCATGCGCATCCATGGCTGAGAACCCTGGCTTGGAGAACCACTGCATCAAGAACTTCAAGAACAAGAAATGAGTGACAGTTGAACTACGAAAGAACAAAACAGATGGACACTTACTGAAAAAAGAGAAATGTTCCCCAAGAAGAAAGTTTAGAAGACTCAGATGCTGATGCTGATTTTAAAGCACAAAATGTAACACTAGAAGCTATATTCCAGAATGCCACAAGTGATAATCCAATGGTCCAATTGAGTGCTGTCCAGGCAGCAAGAAAACTGTTATCCAGTGACAGAAACTCACCCATTGATGACTTAATAAAATCTGGAATTTTACAAATTTTAGTCAAATGTTTAGAAACGGATGATAACACTTCATTCAAAAGGACATTCATAGGCTGAAAGTCAAGGATGGAAAACAATACTAATGCAACAGCACCTCATAAAAAAGGAAGAGTAGCAATTCTGTTCTCAGATAGTCTCAACTTCAAACCAAGAATGATCAAACGACACAAAGAAGGCCACTATATATTGGTCAGGGGAAAAATTCAAGAGCAAGAAGTAACACTCATAAATATCTATGCACCAAACACAGGAGCACCCAACTATGTAAGACAAATCTTAAGGGACATGGAAAACTTAATGTCTAAGAACACAATCTTAACAGGAGATATTAAAACACCCTTATCTCAAAAAGATAGGTAAACTAGACAAAAAGTTAGCAAGAAAGTAGCAGAACTGAACCACAGCTTGGAAGAAATAGACCTGGTGGACATATACAGAGTCTTCCAAAGTACCACAGCTGAATACACATTTTTTTCAGCTGCACACGGGTCATTTTCCAAAATAGTCCACATACTAATCCAGAGATCATATCCTAGTACATGCAGGAGAATAGAAATTATCCCTTGCATACTATCTGTTTCAATGCAATGAAACTGGAAATAAATGACAAAAGAAACCAGAAAAACCCACTAAATTCATGGAAACTAAACAACACCCTACTCAGCAATCAATGGGTTGCAGAAGAAATTCAGAAATATGTACAATTTAATGAAAATACAAGTACAACTTACCGCAGTTGATGGGATGTGATGAAAGCAGTTCTTAGAGGGAAAATAATGGCTATAAACTCACACATTAGGAAAACAGAAAGGGAACAAATTAGCACCCTAATGTAGCACCGATGACAACTAGAAAAAGAAGAGCAAACGAAATCCAGAGCGAAGAGACGGGAAGAAATCATAAAGATTAGAGCAGAAATTAATTCAATTGAGATGAAAAAAACAGTTCAAAGAATCCACAAATCAAAAAGTTGGTTCTTTGAAAAACTAAATAAAGTTGATGAGGCTCTTGCCAACCTCATCAAAACGACGCAAAAGAAAATTCAAGTACAAGCGATAAGAAATGAAAAGGGTGAAATCACCACAGACCCAGTGGAAACTCAGAAGATTACCAATAGTTAATTTGAGAATCCTTACTTTCAAAGAATGGAAGACATTGAAGAAATGGACAGATTCCTTGAAAGGTACAAATTACCAAAACTGAATCAAGAAGATAAAACAACTCTCAATAAGCCGATAACAGCCAACAAAATACGAAACATAATAAAAATCCTAATGACAAAGAAAAGTCCAGGTCCTGATGGATGCACAGCTGAACTCTACAAGAAATTTATAGAAGATATAATCCCCACACTCCACAAACTCGTCCACGAAGTTGAAAAGGGAAAAGTCCTCCCGAAAACATTTCCGGAGGCAAGTATAATACGCATTCCAAAACCAGGGAAGGACACAACCAAAAAGGAGAAGTACAGGCCAACCTCCCTCATGAAAATTTATGCAAAAATACTCAACAAAATCCTGGCAAGCAGAATACCGCAAATCATCAAGATCATACACCATGACTAGGTAAGATTCAACCCAGGAATGCAAGGATGGTTCAATATTTGAAAATCTATAAATGTAATACACTATATTAATAGACTGAAATCTAAAAACCACATGATCATCTCAATTGATGCAGAGAAAGCCTTTGCCAAAGTCCAACACTCAAGGTCCTACAGAAAATTTGCATAGATGGAGTGCATCTGAACTTGATAAAAGCCATCTATGACAACCCAAAAGCTCATATAATCTTAAATGGGGAAAAACTGAAATCTTTCACTCTTAAATCTGGTGCAAGACAAGGATGTCCTCTATCACCCCTCCTTAGTCTTGAAATCCTTAGCAACATCCATTAGAAAAGAGGGAGAAATAAAGGGAATAAGAATAGGAAAAGAAGAAGTTAAATTATCACTATTTGCAGACGGCATGATACTTTACTTGGAAGACCCCAAAAATTCTTCCAAGAAACTTCTAGAACTGATAGGGAAATTCAGCAGCATAGCAGGATACAAAATCAATACGCATAAGTCAATAGCATTCCTCTACACAGATAAACACACTGAAAGGGAAACTATAGAAACAATACCTTTCACCATAGCACCGTGGAAAATGAAATACCTTGGGATGCACTTAACCAAGGAAGTCAAAGATCTTTTCATGGAAATTTACAACACCCTAAGAAAAGAGATTATGGAGGATTTCAGAAAATGGAAAGATATTCCATGCTCCTGGATAGGAAGAACCAACATCAGTGAAGATGGCCATACTCCCAAAATTGCTGTACAGATGTAATGCAATCCCTATCAAACTGCCACGAACATACCTCCCAGATATAGAGAAATCAATCTTAAAATATATTTGGAACCACAAATGACCTAGAATAGCAAAGGCAATCTTGGTCAATCAAGACAAGGCAGGAGGCATCACAATTCCTGATTTGAAATTATACTACAAAGCGACTGTGATAAAATAAACATGGTATTGGCAGCAAAATAGACCTGAAGATCAGTGGAATAGATTAGAAGGTGCAGAGGCATCTAAGAAAACACTCAGCCATCTTATCTTCGACAAAGGGGCTACACAAGCTCACTGGAAGAAAGATAGCCTCTTTAACAAATGGTGCTGGAAAACATGGCTTTCTACATGCCAAAAACTGAAACTTGACCCAGCTCTATCACCATGCACTAAGTTAAAGTCAAAATGGATTAAAGATCTAAATATTAAAAGAGAAACCCTCAATCTCCTGGAAAAGAAAGTAGGAGGAACTCTTGAAGACATAGGGGTAGGTAAAGAGTTCATGAACAAACATATATTCACATGGGAGGCACTTGAAAGAATCAACAAATGGGATCAACTCTTCTTAAGGAGCTTCTGCATGTCAAAAGAAGTTGTCAACAGAGTGAAAAGACAACCCACAAACTTTGAGAAAATCCTAACTAATAAGCAATCAGACAGAGGACTACTGTCTAGAATTTATAAAGAACTAAGATATAAGAGCGCCCTCAAATTTAAAGACCCATTTCAGAAGTGGGCATCTGAGATGAATAAACATTTCTCAGAGGACGAAATTAAAGAAGCAAGTAAACATATGAAAAAAATGCTTCACATCGCTGGCCATTCATGAAATGCAAATTAAAACAACACTGAGATACCATCTCACTCCCGAAAGAATGGCTATCATAAAGAAATCAACCAACAACAGATGTTTGAGAATTTGTGGAGAAAAGGAAACATTTCTCCACTGGTTATGGGAATATATGCTGGTACAACCATTGTGGAGGTCAGTGTGGACACACCTCAAAAGAGTAGGACTAGAAATCCCTTTCAAGCTGGCTATCCCCCTACTGGGAATTTTCCCAAAGGATCTGAAACATTGCATCTTAGAAATATACGTGTACTTATGTTTATAGCAGCACAATGTGTGATAGCAAAATCTTGGAAACAACCAAGTTGTCCATCACATGAGGAATGGTTGAAAAGTTGTGGTATTTCTATATAATGGAGTATTACTCAGCTATTAAGAATGGTAAGTTTGTAGCATTCATACTGAAGTGGATGCCACTTGAACATATACTCATAAGTGAAGTAAACCAGACACACATGGGTAAATATCATATAGTTTCCCTAGTATAAGAAGCAAAAAGGAAAAATACAAAAGCAAACATAGAACAACAACTAAAATCAATTGAGTCTGATAAGGCAAAGTGAATGGCATTTGCTACAGGATACTAATCAGCTTTTCTTCTTAATGGTTAACAACCTAAGTTAACAAATCAGAGTTAGAGAAATGGAAGAGCCACAAGGCCAGCCAACATTTTGGCTCTAGCTTTTCAAGGTCAGCGAAGACTCAGGACATAGGAGAACCTGTACTGGAACATCATGCAACTCAGGTGAGCTCCAAATTTTCTGAACAAGGAGATTATGGAGCCAGAGAGGAAAGTTATTGAAGTTCTATAGTGTGCCTGGGGAGAGTCACATGGAGAGAAAACTTTCTGTCAGGCTCTCACAGTGAGCGAACTGGTCAAGCATTGGATGTAACTCATCCACATGGATGACACAGACAAAGGATCTACAGAATAATGTACAGGACTATAAGATAAACCCTGAGGGAACTTCACTGACCACATAAGAAACATAATGTACCTGCATTGGTATATAAGTCTTGCACTACCTAGGTTTAACCATCCAGCAGAAAAGTATAAAAATGAAGTATACATTGCGAGGCCATAATATTAAGCTGAGCTGTGAATGGCTATGCTCGACAACTTCTTTGAATAACTCACTATTGTTGTGGAATGCTGGATTATGTTGGGTTTTGCTGTCAAGTTCATGTATCCTAGTTACTTGAATGATAATGGAGTGCCCACCTTTGACAGGTGTAGACAAAGGGAGGGGTATAAAAAGAAATAATCATGATGTGTGTGTATAGACAGTACAGTTGGGGTAGTTAATGCTGTGCTTCTACATAATCCTATGAGAGGTAATATTTGCACTAATGGTGGTTGGACAGGATATTATGTCATCTTGTAGTACTATGGTCATCCACTAGGAGAATAATTATTGAATTTTTTATATAATTCAGGTATAAAATATAAGATATACAGCTACACTCTTAATTTACTGATAAGAGACATCTGGTACAATAATGTCTGTAAGTATAGTATCATGTATGCACCTTGTTCGGTACCAAAACAATATGAAAACAGTTTGCAATGTTTTTATTTGTCGAATCTGTCTTGTTAAGGTGTCTTAAAACTGTCTGATTCATATTTGTCCTTCAATAAAATAAAAATGAAGAAAAAATAATTCCAGAGATCAGTAGTCAGCAAGAACACTTGGGGCATAACTATGTGGTTGACCAAAATAAGCTGTTGCTTGAAAGGAAGAGTTCATGTTTAATTCCATGGTCGATCTTGCATGTCATCCGAGCAACAAACTTGATAAAAATACATAATATAATAACCATTAAAATATATATATAACCTATAGTTCATTCATTAAAGTTCTTCTAGCTATAACATATAATGAATTCCTAAAAGTTTGGCCACACATATTAAAAGATCCAATCTAAAATTGAGTATCTGAGATGAATTTACATATTTCAGATGAGTAAATAAAAATGGCAAACAAATACATGAAAAAAAGTTCAACATCATTGGTCATTTTTGGAACAAAAATTAAAACCACAAGGAAATTTCATCTCACCCCAGAATGAAAGGCTAACATCGAGAAGTAAACCACAATAAATACTGGGGGTGGGGCTCTGGGGAATAAGGAACCCTTCTACACTGCAGCAGACAGTGCAGATTGGTACAACCACTGTGCAAATCATGGTGGAGATTCCTCAAAAACCCAAAATTGGAGTGCCCATTAACTCAAACTATACCCCTCCTGGGCATTTTTAAGAGCAACTAAAAATGTCAGCTCTCAGTGTATATGTTCACCCATGTTTACAGCAGTGCAACTTATCATAGCTAAATCTTGCAAACAAACCAAATGTCCATTTGATGAGGAATGGATAAAGCAGATGTAGTGTTTTACACAATGGAGTATTATTGAACTACAAAACAAGATAAATTTGAGACTTTTATTGGTAAGCGGTGAGAAATAGAGACCATACCATTTTCTTACATTTCAAAGAAGATACAAATTAGAATTAAAGTGAAAAGCACTATAAATGATACAGAATACCACTTAACTAAGTTATATGAATTTCAGAGCACTTATTCTAATGTATAGTGTTATCTTCCAACTAGTTATGCATATTAACAAATATATGCAAGTAAAAATAGGAGAAGAATGGAAAAAGAGATGCATAAGAAATTAGAATAAAGAACAAACATGAGTAAAAGAAGACAAAACAAGAATGAACTGCTCTTTTTCTTCCTTTTTATTAATCTATTGATAAATCATAGCAATGAGACAATCTGAAAACCAATTAGTAGGACAGTTTCAATAATTAATACATGCATATTGTTGTCGTTGTAGTGGTTATTCACAGTACAAAATGCATTCTGTGCAAACACTATTAGAACATATCTTTCTTCTCATTGAATTAAGAGAAAGTACCTGTATATCTATCCAAACTAATCTGTATATACAGATACAAATGGTCCATTTATATCCACTTTTTTGTTTAGTTTTGTCAGAGATGGGTATTCCATTGCCATTTAAATACTGTAGGAGAGTGAATTCAGCAAAGTAATTCAATATAGTCCACTAGCCCATAATATGCAGGTGTTATCCATAGGGCTGGCATTGTCAAAAGTTCTTGACTTGAGATTTTGCAGCTCAGCATATTAATGTCTCTTTACATTTCATACCTCATTTTCATACTTTTCTGTTGGATGGTTAAGACCAAGATAAAGTAATACATATATAACAAGATCTGTAACTTTTGTGTCTGTAAAGGTGAGTAAAATAATCTCATGACATACCTTGAAACCCAGTACCGCAGTTTGTAGATCCTTTGTAAGTGTCAGCCATGTGGATGAGTCATGGATATTGCTTGGAAAATTTGTTATCTGTATAACCCTGAAAGTATGTTTTCCCTCCATGTGTCTACTTAGGCACATACTACATCATGAATCACTTTCCTCTGTGACCCGATGATGTCCTTGATCAGAAAATTTTGAACACAACTGAGTTATAGGATGTCACAGTACAGGATCACCTATGTCCTGAGTCCTCACTGACATTGGAAGCCTAGAGCAAAAATGTTGGATGGCCTTTCAGCCCTTACAATTCTCTAATTTTTGACCTGAAAAACTAAGATGATAACCCTCCAAAAGAGAACCT
>PVKA01055937.1:0-10108 GCA_004027165.1 Ctenomys sociabilis
TACACCAGGCTGTTTTCCAGTGCAGGAGGAGGGATTGACATCCCTCCACTAATTTGCTTTCTTGCTTCTGCCATGTCAGCTTGCCCCATTCTTCTGGCTCGTTCCTTGTTCAGCAATGTGCTCTTCTTTCTCCCAGTGTAACAACAGTCAAGTGTTGTGCTCATCACTTTCCTGAACCATCAACTCCCATTGTGTCTAGTTTCCATTCTGTCTTGAACCCATGCTTTCTACTCCCATGGCTCTTGTAAGGATCCTGCTAGTAACTTCCCTTGTGCCCTACCTACTGCCATACCTACATTTTCTACCCAATTAATCAAAATAGACAAATATCATCTTAGCATCACCTCTCTTAGTTGTCAGGATACTGTTCATCTCCCTGTTTACCAACTGTTCCTTTTTATTATTTTTAAATTTTTGTTTTATTTATTTATTTGACCTGTATGTACATGTGGTATGCAGTCTATGGACCTGCATTTATTGTTATTTATTGACCTAAATCTCTAGGAGATCTTAATTCTACCATAACTGTAAATGTACAAAAAGCTGATGACTCCAAAAATAGTGTTGCCTGCTTGGGTAGTTCCTAACTACCCGAGCAATTGATCGGATGATTAATGGGATCTCAGCATTAGCGGTCCGATGTAATTCTGATATGTCTCCCTCAACTTGTTTCTTGTGGGAAAAAATAGGCATAAAAGGATTGTGGATCTAACATCACAGAACACAAGAAAATCAGGGCCTTGTTCAGGTAAAAACACTGACACCATAGGGAGAATTTTTTTTAAAACTTTAATTAGTGTCGTGGGTGGATTTATATATTTGGAGTTATGGCAACTCCATCAAACATAGAAATATATTTTTACCTCCTTTCAACATCTGTGGGTTTAAAAGCTTCATTTTAACAAGGAATTTAGAAAACTAGGGTTTTTAATCCTTTGCCTCATTAACTTGCTATATCTTACATTTTTATTTGAAATATGATTTATGTCTCATGATTTAATGAGCGGTTTCTTTTGATTATTCATATAATCCCAAACAGTATGAAAACCCCTCCTACTTTCTTTCCCCACTGAATGTAAAACAGTGTAGGAAGGCATGAAGTTAGGGTCTATGAAAGATGCAATTATTATTTTAAAAATATCCCACAAAAATTTCAATATGCAGGAGTTACCTGAAAACTGTTGGGAAAAGTTTCTGGAAATTGAATAGCCTCAGTCATAGAATGGGTACAACTAGCTTGTCCAGTGAAAGCAGACGCACTGCTGGGCTCCGCGCAGGCATGGGGTCCATTGCCTCCTGCTTCCTCTCTCATTGTCAGTTGCTGCTTCTTTTCCTTATTGGTTTCTCTCAGTATCATATAATACACTGAAATATTTTCCACTTGAAATGCAAAACAAAGCTCTTTTCTCCTCTTAGCTTTTCCTGTCACTATTCGATTTCTCTACTCATTTGTATAGAAAAAAAAAAAAAAACCTTTGAAGATATTGTTTAATTCCTCTGCACTTGCTCATGTTCATTTGTGTCTGTCAGTATTAGGTGTGGTTTTATATGGTAGAAAATATCACAGTAAATGAAAGATATAGTCAATTTCTATTTTTCTTTTATAAAATGAGGCCAGAGATGGGCTGGGCGGGGGTGGTGAGCCCTGAACATGTAGCATACAGCTTTCCTCTGAATCATCTTAGATTATTGGCAAGCCATATGGGCTGCAAAGTCTGCTGCTGCTCCAGCCAATGTGTCTAACATTTTTAGTGCACAGAGGCTGCAAACAAAGGAAGGTGTGGTAGATTTTCCTAGTTATGCATAATTTTTAACTCCACTTCTCTGTCATGGTTTCCAGTGGGTAGAGAGGAACACTTGTTAGGTGCAAATATGAGAAATTTTTGAGCAATGGGTAGCAATGATCCTTCAGGTGCTTAACCAAAGCACCATAGGTCCCAGACTGTTTCTACATGCCCTGGGGAGCTCTTCACGCAGCCAGAGCAGCAGCCAGTTTTGCTCTCATCTTAGAGCAGAAGCACCAGTACCCGTACCCCACTTCTGTTCACTGGTTTTACAGTCATATCTGGATGAAAGAGACTTGAAAACAGACCTGGATGCATTTTCCTCTCAAATCCCTGTGGCTAAGGAAAGACAGCATGTGGCTCCTGGGTGCCACGTGGGCCTCTTAGGCTTTCCTCCAGCTCTCCTGGCAGCAGCTCCTGTCACACAAGACTCTCAAGCCTGCCATGGTCCACGCCTTGAGTCACATCTGTGCTTCACCTCAGGCAGCTCGTCTTTCTTTCCTTACACTTCTCCACTTACCTTAAGCTTCTGTCCTCCCCTCAACTGCTCATTGCTGCTAGGAATCAGCCTCCAGCCTCATTCACCTTCACCTGACCTTTACTCTCCGGTAAAGAGATGCAGCCCAAGGTCTGGATGCTCATCCAATACAACCTGAGGATGTCAGCTCTGAGCTCTCTCCCAACTTCAAATCTGACTACCCATTTGCCTTCTCAGCCTCCATGCATGCTCAGGGGCATCTGCCAGTCAGCATCCTACTGTGCTACTTCCTACCTTGCTCACCTACACCCCTTCCTTCTGCAGCCTTCTCCACAGTAATTCCAAGTCTTCTGGAAGCTCTCCCTAAAAATGCTTCCCATCTTGCTCTCGGTTTTTATTTCCAAACCATCAGCAAATTCCATCACCTATGACTTGAAAATACAAAAACATCATGCTGTATCTATTAGTACCCATCAGCAAAATGCGATGAACCTACAGCTCATAAGGACACCGTGGATAATTCTCACGGGGATAACACTAAGTGAAATATGTCAGGCATGAAAGTGTACATACTACATTATTCTGTTTATAGAGATTGTGTAACAGTAAGACACATGCTTAGTGATGGAGGTCAGAATAGGGATGATCTCTGCAGAGAATGAGGACAAGGAAGAATTATGACAAGGCAGTCTTCCATGTGGCTTCCTTAGGACACATGAGTGACAAAATTACCTGCGGGGTTCCCTTGCGACTCACTCGCCTTAATGTCTTTGAGTTAGAGTTTAATAAAAAGAAATATTATCATTTTACACGATTGGTTTCTCATGAATAATTTAGAGGCTGGAGATTTGCTATGGTGAAATAAAAAAATTAATTCATTATGCTCAGCAGGCACCCTAGAATGGCCACTTGTCGTACTGTACACCATGATTTCTTGCTGTGATGATTGAGATAGCTTCCTGGTTAGCTTCCTGACTGAAGCTGATAGCTCTTTCAGTGTATCTCCCACTCAGCACTGAAAACTGCCTTCATATGGTAAGGCAGAACCTAGCAACCTCTATAGAAACCCTCCAAGACTCCCACTTTCTACTGAAGTCCAGGGCAAGGCCACATGACTGCTGCTCAAGAGTCATCTGAGCACTGAGGGTCCTAGGCCCACCCTGTGCATATGGAATCCTAACATCTCTCCCATAGTCCTGGCATCCCCTACTCATTTTGACTGCCATATTTTCATGTATAACTCTAACATCTCTATATGTTTCATATTTAGCGACACATTTCATTTAGTTTTCCCTTTCCCTTCCCCACGAGAGGGTAACTAGAGGTTTATACTTTGCCTGTGAACCTGAATGGACCCACAGAGACCAGCAGGGTATGATGATGGGGGTCAGACAGTGGGCAGGAGCCTGAGACAAGCTTAGAGACCCTGAAGGCTTTCACTCCATGTCCCTCAGAACATGCCTTTTGGAATTCCTGGGTGATTGCGCTCCATTTGCAATGTGTATGTGCCCCGGTGATCATCGCTGCAGGCTCCTGCTCTAGCATTGCCTGCGAAGACCAGATGTAAGAACAAAGTCACCTTAAATCCTGTCTGCCTGCTCTGCTCCATCTGAACACCAGCAAGTGACCACAGGCACAGCCACGTGGAGCACACACAGTTCCTGAGCTGATGATGAAAAGGCCTATTTTGTAGTGATGTAAATCACAAAATTTGAGGGTAAATTGTCAAGCAACACTAGTTACCCAGCCAGAAATGGTGTGTGTGTGTGTGGGGGGGATGATGCCAACTGGCGGGTTTCTTTTCAGGGTAGTGTGCAAGGAGCAGACAGGCTTACTTCTCCCTGTGCCACAGGAACAGGGCTTTGTCCTACAACAGAGCCCACAGCTGGGAACTGGCCCCTGCAGGCAGACCACGCCATGTCACTAGCTAAGAGGGTTCAGAGTGCAGTGTGGTGGCAGATGTTAGCTACTGCCCATCTCTCTGTACCTGGGACATGGGGAGATCCACCCAGGGGTGCCACTGGTGCTCTTCCATTCATCTTGATCACTGAAGGTACTCTGAAGGGGTGGCAGCAGAGCAGCCGAGGCCTCTTGGCCTGGTTAGTGCACTCAGAACCATGCTTCCCTGCATTCTGGCATGTAACCTGTCGCATTTGTTGCCTCTTATTTGCTCAGAGATGTTCATCAAAGTATAAATGTCCTTATAGGTTTCAGTTCTATTGTCCCAGAAGTAATATGATTCCTCTCTTCTTCTGCTTTTGCTATCATTTCCAAGGTATTGGGGTGTGGAGGGAGAAATGGAACAACACAGATGTTTCATTTCTCCTCTTAAACCCTGCACATAGTTCTACATTGAACAGTATGCAACAGGAATTTTTCAAATGTGAGGACCATCAAGAAGTAATGTTAAAAAGGGCTGGCCAAATAGCTCAGCGATTGACGCTGGGCGCGGTGGCATGCATCTGGAATCCCAGCGTTTGGGAGGCTGAAAACAGGTGAATCACCAATCTACCTAGTGAGACCCTATACACCCTGTACACATGTCCTAAATTCATTAAAGAAAAAATAAGTGGTGTGAGTGGGAGACAGAATTTCAGCTGTCCAGACCTCCCTTCACTGCAGGACCCAGGATTCAGGAAATGCAGGCTCTGAAGGTCCAAGGCTGGGTCTATCAGAAAAGGAAAGAAAGGAGGGAGGGTGGAATGGGGCTAAAGAAGCTGGCCCCAGTTAGACTCCCTATGACTTTCAGTCCAGCTGCCAGTGCGCAGACATGAACTATGAGACCCAGAAAGTCTAGGTGCGGCATATGTATATTTTATTATTCTCATATGCTTTTTCTTTAATGAACTGAATTGCACACATTATTACTATATAATTTAGGGCAACACATAGACTTTCATTGTGGAACCAAATAAAATGTTCATGAAGCATTTTTAATGATGTGAGAAAGTGCTTATGATAAAACCTTGAGGACAAAATGGGATAGTAAGCTTCAGAATGTTACCTGTCCTGGGCCCTAAGGAATGTGGATAATCATAAAATGAGGGGCTTGTATAAAGACACTAGTATTTTGTTCAGAAGGTCTGAAGGCTTAAAAATTTTTTAAAACAGTTTCTATGTAATCTAAATACATTTTTTATTTTTTGCTTTTTTCTGTAAGCTTTTTTATCACTGAAGAAAGAAAACATGGCAGCAAACTGACTTCAATATGATAAAACAGTTAATCTTTAACATAATTACCACACTCCAAAACTGAAGTCAACACAGTGATTACTACACATTATTTGTTTTGAATCTGTCCTGAAAAGAAAAGAAAATTAGGAAAAAGTTTAAACAATTTCTCCAAACTGCATTTATAAATATTAATATATTCAATCACATATTTAAAATGCTTGCTTTTTTTTTTTTTTTTTGTGGAACCAGGGATTGAACTCAGGCCCCTGCGCTTTCAAGGGAAGTGCTTATTCTACTGAACCATCTCCCCAGTCCCTGCATAAGAATGTTAAAATAAATACTAAAATAATCTAGAAGTATCTAGTCAAAACAGTTAATAACTGCTAGGTCAAATCTCAGTAAAGTTGGCAACCTTGAGAGGTCAACAGACAGGAAAGCCTTGCATTGCCCTTCCAATTTTGGGGAATTTGCCAAACTGAGAAGCAAGCCTGCTGGGGACTGGACAGTAAAGCCTAATTACAGCCATGCAAAGCCTTTAGGAGCCTTGCCCCAGGACCACAAGACATGTCTGGGCTTTGGCAGGGAAGTGGTCAAACTGGGAACTACTGCCCCGACTTTCACCTTACATGACTACAAAATGGACCGGAGTTTTGTGGAGATTGACATTTACATAATGTGGGAGCTAATTAAGGGGAAAAAATCTTACAATTCAATCACATAATTAGGTAGAAATGTGAATATTAATTTTGAACAAAAGTCACAATATTCCAAATTTAAAAAGCTAACAAATGTCATAGATATATAACTCAGAAAATAATATAACTCAATAGCAATGGAATCCTTTTTCCTTCCTCTACTTTTTTATTTTGGTGGAACTGGTGATTGAATTCAGACCCTTGCGCTTGCCAGGGAAGCACTTATTCTACTGAGCCATCTCCCCAGCCCCATTTCCTCTACTTCTTTTTATTTTTTTCTTGGCTAATTTTTTCTTGGCTCTTTATATGAGAATAACTTTGTAATATTCCTTTGTATATAAAGGACATAAAGATGATTTAGTCTGTACTTTAGAACAGTTAATATAAATTAATTTTATTGGTGGCTTAGAAAAGTTCTTTTTAGATTCATAACTATTAGTGATATTATGCATGTTTTTAGGATTATTATTTTGTTAAGTTTGCCAAATTCACTAAGATGTTCTTTTACTAGTACTTCCATATATGAATGATAAAATTTCAGAGTATTTAAAGTTTTCTTGGAAAATGACTAATTTTAATTCCTCTTTAATTTAATGATGCCATTAACCAGTTGCCTGTTGATGTTCGGGTAGTAGCTGCATATGATTAGTTCTTTATCACCTTAGCTAAAGTCAGTGTTTTGTGTTAAATTGGCAAGAAATTTAAATCTCTTTTAATGTGTTCAGATATTTCACTTGTTCATTACTGCATTTTCAAGCTATCAACAAATCCTTCCCTTACTTTAGTTGTAACTTATCTGTGTCTCTTATTAATTACTTACCATTCTTTGTGAAGTCTAAATTTTTTTACTATTTATTTTTCTTAATGTCAGAAGAATTTTTGTTTTTCAGCAATAATCTCTATCACGTTTTATATATCCTATTAATTTTATGTATGTATGTATGTATGTATGTATGTATGTATGTATTCATTTATTTAGTACAGGATCTTACTACACAGCTCATATTACTATTTTCAGCCTCCCCACTACTGTAATTACAGGTGTGTGCCAACATGCCTGGTCTTGGTGGGCAGCTCCGTGTACCCAGGGGCAGGGTTGGTGTGGCATGTGGTTCTGGGGATCAAATCCCAGTCCTTGCGTTTATCTAAGCAGATAATTAGTCCACTGTGGTATCACACTGGCCCTTCCCATTAACTTTAATGAATTTTTTTCATTGTTTTTAAAAGTAAAGATGAGAAGATATTAGCATTATTATATCTGTCCAAATTAGGAGTTTATAATTTACCTCTTGTTTGACTGAAATATTCCAAAAGGTTTTTTTTTCCAATTTTCCCTTAAAGTGTATATTTGTACTTGATTTTTTTGAATATTTGTATTTCATTTGTGCTTTGATTTCTCTTTTGAATCTTAGATAATCTATTTTTCAATCTTTAAAATATCACTCTCTTCCTTTTGTAAGTTTGGATAGTTTTAAAACAGGCAAGCCATCTCACTCTATTTCTTACCTTATTTAAAGAAAATTCCACATTAGCATGTGCATTTGAAATACTCTACAGAAAGAATACATTGAAATGAGAAAGTGTCACCTTGACGGTACTCATCTGTAATGGATGATTTCAGGAGAAAGGGTGGTTAACAGACATACTGGAAATGTCCCATGTGACGACTATATGTCTGTGTGACCATATTGCCCTTCTGTAGAACTTTTTTCAAGTTGTTCAATCAACTTACAGATAGAAGGCTTTCAGTTGAAGAAAAAGATAAAAACCACACTGAGATTTTTGTCTGTTGGTTTTGTTATATTTTTGTGCTATTTGTGCTTAACTTAAACTTAATTTAAAGTTTAAATAATTTCCAACACTGTGGATGTCTGTATAGTGACAAGTTTGAAATACTCTAATAGCATTTGTTGCTGGTTTGCTTAATTTACCACTTTATTTCATATACGTTTTCATTATTTTTACTAATTATTCACAAACTATTCACAATAAATTATATTTACTTTTCCATTAGATTTTGCAGTAGCTTTTGCAACCCTAGGCATCAAATTTAGCAAGCAAATGATTTCCAACTCATTTGTATCATTTATTTTATTGTTGTTATTTTTTAAAATGAGTACCTTTCTCATCATATCCACTGAAATTTCTTTTGCCTAGACATTCAATATCAGCAACTGCCCTTTTCTCTCATAAAGTAATAATTTCCTGTATTTTATGTTTGCCTATTTTCTTTTTGGTATTATAAAATTTGGTTAAATATTTTTCTAGGTGTTATACAGTTTCAGATTTTAATGTAAAATATGCTTTAAAACTATAATCACTTTTATTTCTATATAAAATGCAATAAGTTTTTGATGATTTAATATCTGCTTTAACTCTACTTATAATAATTTAATACTTTTGTGCTGCATCCCATGCCCATCCCAATGTCCATCGACTCACTTATCTGTTTGTTATGTCTCCTACTGGGTATCATTCAATGAATTTCTATACATGTCTGTAGAAAGCATGTAATGTTGTTATAGGGTTAACGCTAATTCTATCACATTCATATTTTCTGTGTATTCTGAAATGCCAGGAATCAAAAGGTATCATCAAAGAAAATATTAGAACTACTGTGAAATACTTTTCTCTGGAAATGTTTGGCAGAGTTGGTAATGAACAAGGAGATGGAAGATGCTAATCTTAGGGAAAATCAGGACCAAGAAAATCAGAATTGGTTTAATTTGTAGCAGGGATTGTATGACACATAAAAGCAAAAGCAGCTGCCCAAATTTCTTATATACTTTCCTGAGCATCTGTACACCTTAGCAACAAAGAATACAGGTGAGGGTTCTGATCACACAAAATAGCTATTAATCCCTTTGTCTCCTTAAGATCAAAGCTTAATGAAGAGGCTAAATGAGTTTCTTTAAAGCATGTAAAGGCTCTTGTTCAATTTGGATATAGGACCGCTGAAAAGATGAAGGATGAATACGAAGTGTGTGTTTTAAGATTCTGCTTCCAATTATTCTTATTCCCTTATTGTTGAGAAGCAGTTCCTGTATTAGATGGAGCAGGGACTGAATACTCTTCAGAAATTCATTATATACAGCAGCCACTTTTTAACCTTTGCCTGTGAGTGATTTTTGTAATGCACTCATGGTGGACGATTTTTAAATTCTGAAGGTGAATGAAATACCATTGTCAAAGCAGTAATGTCTCTGGTGATGAGAATCCTAGTGTCTGGAAATTGAGTTCTCCAAGGGAGGGATATCATGGAAAGAGTTAGAAAGAATTGTGGCTTGATTTCCAATATATTAACTTATTCAAAAACCTTCATCTACTTCTATAGAGGAATCATAGCATGTGAGATTTAAAAAGACATTAGAAATAATATAGTTAGTGAAATAAATTTGAGAAAAAGGTAGATACCCACGTGAACAGGCCAAGGTCACAGAGCTAGCTAGTGAAAGGGACAAAAAGATACCATGGCTCCTTAAACTGGAGGGGGTACCATGATTGTCTCTACAGCATGCTGTGCTCTTAATTTGACTATACACTGATCTGTGTATTGATCAAAGATTTTCATTAGAATGGAGCTCTTAAGAGATGGTGTGGTGTGGAGGAAAGGTCATGCATTGTGAATTAGACACCAGAAGTTGAATTTTGAACCAGACACCTGTGACATGGTTTTAGGTAAATTGCTTAGCAGCTTCAGTGTAACTACATGAAATGCTTACCTATGCTCATGGAATTCTGGGAGAGGCAAATAACAACTAAAAGCAATCTAGAAATGTGCCAGCACAAGATTCAGAGCATTGCAAACTTTTGAGAAGTGATAGGTCTTGTCTTCTCTGTTTAAAACCCAATCAAATAGAGAAGTAACTCTCATATTGGGATCTATCTATCTATCTATCTATTTATCTATCTATCTATGTATCTATCTATCATCTACCTATCTATCTATCTATCTATCTATCATCTACCTATCTATC
>PVKA01055938.1:0-10109 GCA_004027165.1 Ctenomys sociabilis
AATTGCCTGCCAGGACTCTAGAAGATCCCTTGGAGAGGGCTCTTTTGGGTGGTTTTCTAGAATTGTTCCCAAAGGGTCTGTACAGATATGTTTTTGAGAATTTTCTGGACACTCATGTTCCTTGGGGCCTCAGTAACTGACATAATCATTCTAATTCTCAGAAATTTCACCAGTAAAATTCACATGAACACTGTTCCTCTTTTGGTGGGTTTATGGACAATAAGTGAGAACAGCATGGGATGCTTATACCACATATCAAACACAGAATAATGCTCACACATATAACAATAATGCTCATTATCATTATACATGGAACAATGTATGGTTTTCATTTCTCTTGTCTGACTTTGAAGGCTCTACCTTTAGCAAAGGGAGAAGTCTGTTCTGTTTGTTTTCTTGTCTTGTCCCTCTCAGCCCTTCATTTCCATGGAACGTTGGTCATCTTTGGTCATACCCATACCACTATATCCACTCACGTTACCTACCATGTTTACTTGCCCCGTCAACTTGCCTAGTCCTGGATCATTCCTGGATCAGCGGGGCAAGAAACTCATGGTGTAATTTGGTGTGATCCTGGTAAAGCCCAAGGGTTGGGGGGCCACGTAGATATCCTCAGGTGTTGGTGAGGATTTGAACCGAAAGTTCTGCATGATGATGGTGAAGAAGAGAAAGAGCTCCATTCTAGCCAGGCCTTCCCCAAAACAGTTCCTCTTTCCTGAAGAAGAGTGGAGGGAAGGATGCACATGAAATGAACATTCACTTATACCTCGCTCTGTACCAACACCCTGCTGTGTTCTCCTAAGGAGAAGAAGTTTCAAATGCTTTGGTGTGATTGACTTTATGGGAAGGTTTAATGTTTTCTGAGCTTGTTTCCCTTGCATATTAGTGAAGTGACCAATGCATGATTATAGAAAATAGTTCATATGCCATTTTTCTCCAAATAGACTCTCAAGATGGCTATAGTGCTATCATCTGTCTACAAGCCTGAAGAATGGGTTGTGTGTCCTTAAAAATATCTATGAAAGGGGTTTGATAATCTCTTCCCTACCTTGGATATAGATATATGGTATTCAGGAGATTTGAATCCCATGTTTGGTTGGTTGGGAGGTAGACTCCAAGGAAACCTCCCAGCTTGATAAATATACTAGGCAGCACCTGATAGAGGGAACCAGCAATAAGATGCTCTTTTTGGTGTTAGTGGTGGTCTATCAGCAAACATTGTTCTCTTACCAATGGAAAAAGGTATAAAGCCATCATTCTTTTTAAACTGGCCCTTCTCGTCTAGGAAGTGCTGTGGGTTGAACTCTTCTGGGTTGGAGAAGAAATTGCAATCTGTTAGCACAGAACCCAGCATAGGGAACACTTCAGTGCCCTGTCAGAGAAGAGGAAAAATATTGATAAGAAGGACTGAGATGTGAATGTGCTGAAAGCATAAAGGTGTTAGAGGGGGGAAATTGGAGAGATCTAGGTGAAGTTTTTGGGTAAACTGGGTTAGTGTTTCCTGAGGAAGGAATTTTGTGGGTTCATTTTCCTTGAGGCAAGATGTTTAAATTAAACAGGACTCTTGTTTCTAATGACTGAAGAATGCACAATTCATATCTCCCAAGGTGGAAATTTGGAAGCAATTGGTGGCCCATACGCTTCTAGGGACTTTGGGAACATGGAAAGTAAGCGCCTAGTGGCTTAAGACTGGGGGAGACACAGAAATGAGGAAATTATTTGTGGAAATGATGAAGGGACACAGTAATTAGAGTCCTTTGAAGAAGTGGGATATGAGATAGAAATCGTCTAATGGAGACGGGTTATTGAGATTCAAGGGAGTGGTTGTATAGTCCTCTAGATTGGGTGGGGCTGCACCTTGGGAATAAAGAAGTCCCGAAGTGTAGTGTTCTTGGTGATCCTGCGAGATATGCCCATGGGGGCAAAGTTTGCAAATCTTTGGATCTCATGTATCACTGCCTCTGTGTAGGGCATCTTCATTCGGTCCTCGAACTGGGGTTGTCGGTTCCTTCCAATCACTCGGTCAATCTCCTCATAGACCTTGGCTGAGGGGGTAGTACAATATATTTTGGCATTTATTGGCCTCAGAGCAAGGACAACATCCAAATATGTGAAACTATATGCATGACAAGAATCTATGTATACATGTAGGACTTTCACAACAGATGACCCTCACACTATCTGATCAAATCTTGCTACTTTGTTCATGCAAGAACTGTAGAGGAAACAGAAGAGAAAAATATTCAGGAATTTAGCATAAAGTGGCCTCAACATAGGAGAGCATGCAAGTCACTTCAGACAATCTCAATATTTTAATAGTTAGTGAGACTTTCTTCCAATCTCTGCATAGCAGGCTGTGTAAAAGGGTCAAAAGGCTAGGGGAGATGGTATTATTCCTACAAGATCAAGTGAGTTTGAAGAATCTGTGTCCCATACCTCTTTGTTTCCTCAGACTTACCCTCCACATCCGGGTGCTTCATGAACAACAGCAAGCCAAAGCGCAGAGTTGAGCTGACAGTCTCTGTGCCTGCAAAGAATAGGCTCAGTGTGGTCATCACCAGGTTCTTCACGTGGAACTCTGTGTTGGGATTTTTCTTCTCCTGTAGCAAGAGAGATTATCAGTCTGAGCCCATTTACTCCCTCCATGGTGGACCTTCTTGAGTTTTCCTTGAACACATTTATCTTAGATCCAGACCTAATTTGGGAAGAAAGACTCTAGATCTGCCAGGTTTTCAAGAGTTGCCAGGCTTTCATCCAGGCCTGTATCCTGACCTGCCCCAAATTCTCTTCTCAGGTTTTTTTTTTTTATGGCTGACTATTCTATAAATATCAGGGTTTTCAGTGGTAGCAATATTTACAATGTAAGGAATGCGAATGAGAAGAGGGTCAGAAATGTCAAGAAAGGCTGTCATAAATTACTTAAGGATATATTTTCTGAAAATAAAACACAAAATTGTAAATGGCTATGTCCTATTCTTTCCCCAGATATCTTGAATTTTCATATGGAAGATTTTCCTCCATTAATCCTTTGAAGTTAAGACTCCATAATTAAGAACCTTTGAAAGTTTTTCCCTTTTTTTTTTTTTTTTTTTTTTTTTTTTTTTTTTTTTTTTTTTTTTTTTTTTTTTTTTTTTTTTTTTTTTTTTTTTGGTCTTTTTGAGATAGGGTCTCACTATGCAGTTCAGGCTGGCCTTAAGCTAACTTTGTAGCTCAGGCTGGTCTCAAACTCACAACAATCTTCCTGCCTAAGCCTCCCCAGTGCTGGGATTACAGGCATGTGCCACCATGCCTGGCATTTTTCCCCATCTTTACAGGCTAAAAATTGATTTCCAGATGGATGTGGAACCTTGCTAAGAGCACATAGCAAAACCAGGTCACCTGTCCACAGAGGTGTATCTTATAATCAAGATAGCAAAGGCTAGAGAATGAAGTCAGAGCTGGAGTCTATGACGTCATGATGTGTGGTCTCAGGAAAGCCACTTACACTTTTGGCTGTAGTTTACCCATGTGCAAAATGGTGTAGTAAAATAACATTATTCAAGAACTGTTACGGGCACTAGTAGGTGAATATCATGGAACACTTAAAAATATTGCCTGCAAAATGGTACTCCTGCAGATGTGGTAGCTATTATCATTATTTGCACATATCCTGCATTGAATTAAGGCTCAGTAGATAGGACAGCAACATTCAATTATGTTTGGAATTAAGAAAATCATTACAGTGGGGGACCAATTTGAATGGGCTTCAGTTTTTCCTTCCTCCCTACCCTGATTTACCTCTGCTTTGGTGATTTCCATCTTGACTGCTACATGTACCTGCTGTATGCGAATAAGGAAGCAATCAATGAAGTCCCGAGGAGCATTGGGATCCAGTGTGCGCTGGTTCTGTTCCACCTTCTTGGTCATATAGTTCTCCAACTTCTGCATGTCCTGAAAGGCCCTTTGCTGTGGTCCTGGCAAGTATTTCATCACTGAATAAAATATCTCGTAGAGCTGGAAGTGGAAAAAGAGAATACAACAGAAAGGCAGCTCTTAGTGGGCAGGAGCCAGCTGGAGTGATGACTGTCTAAAGGCAAGGAGAACACTGGGAGGAGGAATCTGTCCAATATTAGATATTTAAGTGAGGCCCAGACAAAGAGATATGCAGTTGTATATGTGGATTAAGTGTGAGAGCCATTGTTTAAGAGTTTAAGTGAGATGGTTTGAGACACACATGGTCAGAAATCCTAGTAATTTGGAGATGGAGAAATCCAGGTTTTGAAGAATTCAGGTGGGGTTGTAATTGTGGATCACCTCCTTAGGTGTTCAGGCATTAAGACCGGCTAACTTGTAGTCAATCGTCTAGTTGGATTCATGTATTTAATCTGTGGACTAATTTACTAGTATGCAAACATAAATTGGGACAGTATTTCAGGTGTTCAAATTGGGGATACCTATTTTTGTGTTTAGACATTCCAATGGACTGCATAGGGACAACTCCTTAAGGCATGAGTCAATTGGGTTGAAAAGCACACAATAGGAACTTGGCAAAATAATATGTCCATATACTTACATTTTTATTTATCTTGGCTCTGGTACTGTGCAGCCCTTCATGTAGTTAAGTAGGATGAGTATCAGACACTTGTCTGATATACCAGCTGATAGATATACCAGCAGGCTGGCCTTTTTAAAAATAGGTTTATAGTACTCAAATTATTTTGGTAACCTGAAATCTGCAGCATCAAGTTTCAGGTATTCAGAAATGGCTGAAGTGGTCATCTATTCAGGTTTTAAAACATTCAGAAAGACTAAATAGGGATCATCTGTTCAAGATAAAAGTAACTTGAGATGGCACCATTGGTCCAGGTGAGAGCTGAGAGGGGGGCAAGTATCTTGCCTTCAAGTTGTTTAGGGGCCATTTGTTAAGATATCCAAGAATCTTTAGAGATTGGATATTGGGCCTCTGTCCAAGTATGGTGCAACTTGTCAGTGCCCAACAGTGGGGGTTGGATTAGAGAGGACTTTGACTCTAAGAGAGTGATAGCTTGGGACATCTGTTGCTCTCTCATTGCTACTGGCAATTGATTGAGGGTGGTTGGATGGCAAAATTAGAATGTTACCTGTCCCAGAGGCGAAGCTATAAATTTCTTGACTACTGCTGTCATTTGTAGCAGTGAAAGGAACTCTTTGTCTTCATAGTCAAAGCGGTCTCCAAAGACAATGGAATTCATGACATTGGAGACTGATTTGCCCAGGTAGAAGGTGGGATCGATGAAAGCCCCTATAGAATGGCATGGAATCCGAAGGAGACAGAAATTGGGAGCAAGCCAATGGGACAGTATGATGATTAGCTGACAATTTCAGGAGGGTCTCCAGTGTCGAGCTAGATCATTATCATTGGATCTCAGGTGTGCAAAATGCAAGTATTTTCCCAAGTATGTCTGCATTCCACTCCACCCACCATAGGTCCTTCCCATCTGGTGTTTTCCTTCTCCTCCCCAAGAACACAAGGGCCCATGCCCACCACGTGTGGCCTGAAAAGCCTGGACCAAGTATCCTGCTTCTTCCTTGATTCGTTCTTCAATGCTACGTTTACCCACACCAAAGTCTCTCAGGGTAGCAATGGAGAAACGTCGAAGTTGCTTGGATCGCTCCCCGTTGCTGAATGTCACACCTGGGGAAGTAAGTGGAAAGCTAGGAAGACATCAGAGAAAGGCTGGGAAGGCCACAGACCACCCATGATGGGGCTCCCTATAGAAAAGGAATTAGATAAATACAGATCAAGAGTGAGAAAGTATGAAAGCTACAAACTCAGAGCCAGAGTCAGATATATATGGAAAGAGAAAGATTCATTTGGAATAAGATAATCAGAAGAAGGAAGACACGAAGAGGTAAGATAGGTGTAGAGAAACAATGGCACAAAGGTACTCCAGTGGAAGGAGGAAAACAAGAGCAAAGGGACAATTGGACAGAAGGAAAGGGAGTGAGATTATTTTCATGCCTGTAAATTGAAACAAAATTGTGAAAAATTGTAGGCTGAGCTGGAGAAGGAGAAAAATAGCAAAAGAGAAACAGAAATCTTCTGAATGGAGAAAATGTTGCCCTGAAAGCAATGCAACTTTACAGCAGACATTGTGTAAAGATTCTACTAGAGAGAGAAGGGAGAGAGCAGAATACAGAAATAATCATAGGGAAGCACAGAAGCTGAGGTTGAGAAACAAAGATGTTAGATCACATTAGAGGAGCAAGATTCCACAACAACAATCATAAGAGGTACTAGGATGCATAGATCCAGAGAAAGAAGCAATATATACTGAGAAAAAACAAGGATACAGGAACAAAGAGATGGGAGAAATTTGGACAGGAAGTCTAGAACATGTAAGAGACTGACACAGGGAGAGATAATGTGTGGAGAAGACCACCAGAAAAAGCTCTGCACGATCTTGTGTGGGCTGAGTCAAAAGAGAAGACAGGGGAAACTAAGCCCACCAAATCTGTAGAACCTTATTTTCCTTCTTGGTATCCCTCTCACCATAGCCTTGAAAGAGTTGGTTGAAGGTGACCTGCTCGCCTCTCCCATTAAAATCTTCAGCCTGATCCACCAGAGCCTCCTTTATTATGTCATATCCAGACAACACCACTACCCGGCGAAGCCCCAGGTAGATGGTGAACACTGGGCCATACTTCTTGCTCATCTGATGGGAGTGGGCAGAAATGAGTAGATGAGTTATTCACTGAATTAGGCCCAACACCAAGAATTCAGATGCTATGACACATTTCTCCCAGGCTCTGACAGTGAAGGACATCTCAAGATATAGATATTTTTCCTGGATAATTTGTAGTTGCTTACCCATCAAAATCTCCCTATCCTAAAACTGGTTTATCCTGATGAGGACCCTTTCTCCAAGTCTCAGCCAAAATACACAGAGTATCATATCCACCACATTCCACCCATCCCCTTGTATGGAGACACCTTCATAAGGCAGATGTACATCTTCTTTGTGTTCAGCTGCAGGTAGTTCCCAATGAAGGGCAGTGGGATGGGTCCAGGAGGCAGCTTCCCCGAGAACTTCCTCTGTTTCCAGACAGACATCAAGGCCATTATACTCAGGCAGGCTACCAGAGTCACCAAAAGCATGCCTGAGGTCAGCATGATTGCAGTGAGATTCACAGTCAGATGGTGATAGCTGAGATGCTTTTTCATTTATACTCCCTGAGGTGGAAGTGTGGCCTTTGTTCTTGTTTATATAACTGTTTCATTTTACCTCCCAACCACGCCCCCAACATGCACTCTGCCTAGTTTGTGTCACTTGCAGTTAGGTGGGGGTGGGACATCTGAGTGGATTCACAAATACTGTTTTCACACTGAAATTTTAGCTCTGAAAGAGGAAGAATTTTGGAACTGAAGACAAATGGTGGTAACAAATTTCATCAAGAATTAAAAACATTGGACTATTTGCATGGTTGTGCAGTTGAGATTTGTAGTTGGAACTCCAGGTTAGGAAAGGTTTAACAAACGTTGATTTTTGAGATCTATAGTAGAGCAAAAGCATTGAATTTAACTGAATAAGACATGGATGTCACTGTAGAATTGGGATTGTTGGTGAAGACTGATATATGTTCAGGAGATTCTGGTTTTTTAAGTTAATTTTATTTAGAAAGAAATAGCAATGAGAGAGTTTCAACAGGTTAGTAGGACAGTTACAATAATTAATACATTGCATATTGTCGTCTTCATTGTACTTACTCATAGTACAAGATGCAGTCTTGTCTAAGCACTATTAATATAAATCTTTCTTCTTATTGAAGTAATATCTAACCTAACTAATTTGCATATACAGATATATCTAGATGGACAATTTCAGGACTAGTTAATTGAGAGTCTTTTTAAAAATATTTGTTTGTTTGGTACAGGGTCTTAGACTTATAATGATCCTCCTGTCTCAGCCTTCCCAGGGCTGGAATTATAGGCATGGGCCACCACACCCAGTTTTGGAGGCTGGCACATCAGCGTGGCATGCAGCACTTGTGCTTGCAAAGGAAACACTTAGACCACTGAGCTATCTTTCTGGCCCCAAGAACCTTTAATGTTAAGAAACAGAGCTGTGGAGGTAGAGCTCCTAGAAATATATGAAAATCCAAGTAAAATCCTGGGGTCAGCATCTCAGCAGAGAAGTTGTTGACCTGCTTGGGTCTGGTCCCATAGTATTTGTTGCCACCCAAAGTTCTTTATGGGAATCTTAAAACTTCAGCCAGGAGAGACCCCATAAAAGTGTGAACATCCACTTCTCTTATGTGATCAGGGTCAAGGTAGATGACCGAAGGGACACTGCAGCAGAACAGTTTGCATAAGATGAGAATGCCACTCAGGGTCACATTTTTCAAAGGAGCAGCCAACTCTTGTGAAATACTAATGACAATCACACATATTGAAGAAAGTCCCAACTTTCCTAAGGATACTAAGTTATAAAAAGCTCCATTAGATTGTGACACAGATTGTTAGGGACAACTCACTAATTTTGATGGACCATTTTTATTATTGTTGCTCTATTTGTTTTTCATAAGTAACATTTTGCCTATGGACAGAGCACTGAGACTGGGCATGGAGCAAGTACATCAAAAGATTAAGCCAAAGTAATTCAACTCTTGTCTATTATACTCTGCATTTTGTGGTTTCCCCATTCTGGATTTTGTTTCCCCACAAAGGAATGCTAGCATTTGGGAAGATAATGTCACATTTGAGGGTGTTAATTTTCCATTAGGGCTGTTTAGGGCTCTTCTGAAAAGCCATAGAAAAGTCAAGCTAACAAGAAAGACACTGATAAACTTCAGGGTAAGGAACCAAAATTGACCCGGGGATGCTGAAGGTGGGAACAGAGAAGGGATAAGTGTCCCTGTCGTCTTTCATCCTTAAAATTTTCTTTTAATAATAATAACAGTTACCCTTCATCATCATCCCGAATTTGAATAATCTTAATAACAGATTAAGCAGAAGTGCTCATGATATTTTGAATCTTTGTCTTGAAAGGATTTGTAAATGAATGACCTCACTGAGGTTACTGATATAGTAATTGATGGAGCTGTAATCTTTCTCCTTTCATTGCCTGGCCCACTCTATCCTAGTTGACATTGAGACCAGCACTAGCTGCCTATAAATGCTGAAGCTGACATGAACAGTAAGCGCAGAAAGACAGTTTTGTTATCAGTACTTGATAGACCCAGAGAAGGATGGACAACAGGTTAACATTGAGATTACAGACATAACATTGAATTTTAGGTAACAAATGTTTAGATCCAGTATCAGAGTGAAAACATGTAAACTGACAGAAATGAAAGTTGAAATAGACAACTGAACCAAACAAAATAATAATAATTGAAAACACCAGTGTTCTATTCTATGGAAGTGAGTGTAGAGATTCTTCAAAAAACTAGGATTAGAGTTTCTGAGCAGCCATTGAAGGGGAAGGAACTGCACGTGTGTGTGTGTGTGTGCGTGTGTGTGCGTGGGCGTGCAAGTGCACATGTGCGTGTCTGGACAAGGAGGTGGGGGCAGACAAATTAAGAGTCCCAAATTCTTGGACTCCATTTGCTATTCTGTTTTTTCTTCCCCACTCCTATCTGATGGTAGGGGGCGTTTATATTTCTCATTCTTTTCATTGATTCCAAAATTTTCAAAAATTTTCAGGTTAGGGGTAGTAGAAAGAGCATGACAGGAGAAAGGAGGAGAGTAGAAGAGGAGGAGGCAGAGGAGGAGGAGGAGGAGGACATGGAGAAGATTAACCTGAAGTTAAGAAGCAGAGCCCCAGAGGAGGTGACAGAATTGGTTCTTGATAATTGCCTGTGTGTCAGTGGGGAAATTGAGGGCCTGAATGACACTTTTAAATAACTGCAATTTCTGATATGACTAATGTAGCACTATGTTGACTGGCCTAGCTTTCCAGACTAAATAAACTTTGGAAGTTGGAACTTTCTGACAATACAGTTTCTGGAGACTTGGAAGTTTTAGCAGAGAAATACCCAAATCTATCTTATCTCAATCTTAGTGGAAACAAAATCAAACTTCTGAGTATAATAGAAGCTCTGAAAAATCTTAAAACTTCCTTTCATTCTTTCTTTCTTTTCTTTCTTTC
>PVKA01055939.1:0-10107 GCA_004027165.1 Ctenomys sociabilis
TTTTTTTTTTTTTTTTTTTTTTTTTTTTTTTTTTTTTTTTTTTTTTTTTTTTTTTTTTTTTTTTTTTTTTTTTTTTTTTTTTTTTTTTTTTTTTTTTTAGTTTTCCAAGTACATTATTATGTTATCTATAAATAATCCTGGTTTAGCTTCTTTTTTACAGGAAAGGAAGTACCTAAAAACTACACCAACAGACTTCTAGATGTAATAATGAAATTCAGAAGCCTAAAGTTCAACAGCTTTCTTTTACACAAATAACAAACTCACTGTCAGAGGAATTAGGGATCCCAAATCTTTTACAATGTCATACAAAAAAAGAAGATCTAGGAAGCAATCTAACAGAGGAAGTAAAAGACCTCTACACTGAACACTGCAGTACTCTATGAAAAGGAGATTGAAGAGGATATCAGAAAATAAAAATATATTTCTTGCTTTGGGGTAGGAAGCACCATTATAGTGAAAAATGCCAGACATAGGCTTTTAATGCATTCTTTGATTACTCTGTTTCTGTTCCATGTTCTATCTGACCCTTAGCAAATTTGTCAGTAGAATGTATAACATAAGAGCAAACTCCAGGTAGTTTTCACCATTATTACTGCTCATATATTGATCTGAACCATTAATATTTTTAGCCTAGATTATTGCAAACATTTTTGTCCTGCTCCTGACTATTCTTTGAAAAGTATTTTAGGATGATCATTTACAGTAAGTTTACCTTTTACTTGGCCAATCCACTGAACAGACTGTTTCCTTCTCTGAATTTCCATTACTCTTATTTTCCATACTACTCATTTAGTGATCCATATATGCTTGCTCTGTTTAAATATTTTAACCACTTTTGTTTTAGTTGTATAATCAGATTGGTTTTTAGAATAGAGTAACCATTTATTATAGTTCCTGCAGTTTCCATGGAATCTAGGAATAATAAATCAGAAAAAAATTTCTGTTTTCCTTTTGTTTTTTTGGCAGAACCAGGGATTGAACTCAGGCCCTTGCACTTACCAGGGAAGTGCTTATTATACTGAGCCATCTCCCCGGCCCCCAGAAAAAATTTCTGAAGACAGAATATGGTCTTGATGTTCTAAAAGATGAAATATTTAATCTTTAGAGTCCCAAGTTCATGAACACAATAATAGCAAATCAGCTCCACTGTGAAGATACTAATATACAAGAAAAATTAAAATTTCTTCAATGTTCAATGAGTCAGTAAATACAGGATATCTTTTATGAAGCTACTAAAATATATTTGTAATCTGCAATAGCTAAATTCTATAAATGATTAAATTGATTTATAGTTAGTATGCTAAAGATGAACACAGATTCTCATAAAACAGAAATGATGATAATAATTCAATATCTAGTGTCTCTTTAATTGTATTTCTCTCAATCCATTTTCTCAACTGCAAGTAAAATGAGTTTTTACTGTTCTTTTATAACTTTTTTCCCACCAGATAAGTATATTTTACATATATCAGAGCACCTGTAACCAGAAAGTTAGGTTAGCCTGGTCTATGGGATATGTGTTGTGGTCTCAAATATTCATTCATCTCCAAGAAGATTTGGGCTGTTTCCAAAGGGAGAACTCAGAAGCACAAAATAAAAAAAATTAAAGCAAATTACTGAGAAATTAGCAAAGTAGTTTTTCAAGCAGGGAGTATAGTGAAAGCATTTCAAGAGGAGAGGGCCTAGGGCTGGGAGATAGCTCAGTATTCTAAGCACCTGCCTCAAAAGTGAAAGGACCCGGGTTTGATCCCTGATACAATACCCATGCCATTCAGGCCCCCAGTACCCCAGGCATGCTGTGCCAGCCTGAAATCAGCTGTAGTACAGCACTCCCTTAATCCCAGTACTGAGAAGTCTGAGACAAGGGGATCACTACGAGTATAAACTGCATAGCAAAACCCTGTATCAAATAAATAAAAAATTAAAAACAAAGGAGAGGGCTTAGAAGAATCTTCAAGGTTAGGTTTTCTTCTGAGGCCTTAAAATTTTAGGAGGGGTATGGAGTCTGACTGAGAAGACTCTTGTCAGTCAACTGTGAATCTCCACCCTCACATCTGGAGGGAGAGCTTTAAATTACCATGGCTCTAAGCATAACCAGCATGGTAGCCAAAACCTGTGGGGAAGGAGGGATCAAAATGCAACACAAATGTATGTAATTGGGGCCTAACTGGATTGAAAGGATCATTGCAGCTTCATCTGAAGTTAGCACTCCAAGATCTAACTGTGTGAGACCAAAAGATTCAAGACTACATGAATGGGATTGTTATGGAACATGAAGTCCTCTTCTCAGGAAGCCTGGGAACTACGAACTCAGGAAATGTGAAACTGGCCTTTCTTAGAATCTTCTCTTAAGGGTTTGCTACCAGTTTCCCAGCTCCAGATCATTTCTAGTGGACTACCTACTCTCACCTAAGGAATTTCAACAAACTCTTTATCTTGTTTACTCATATAACCAGCAACAGGCCCATCACAAGTGAAAGCTATTACTTCAAAAATGCATTCTGTAATATAATCAACATTTTCATCTTGATACCATTTTTAAAAATTGCTTTGATTTTTAACTTGTCACTTTCTCAGTAATATCTGATATCTATGAATTTTATCTGCTTTTAAGAATGAAAACATTATGTTTATCACTGGGTATAGAATGATTAGGACAGAAAAAATTCCTGAGGAAGCTCAATAGTAAACAAGGTGCAATGACTTGCACCTACACCATCAATTTGTACAACTTCATTGTGTACCTCTGTGAAATTACAATCAATCTAACAATGCAATATCAGTGGTTCACATGGATATTTGAGACTACAGGAGACAGTCAAGTGTTTTAATGCTGGAGACTGAGCGCTGGCCAATGTGCTCTGTCTAAGCAGGCACTTTAGTCAAATGAGCTATCAGGCTGGCACTCATCAATTTTTAGAAAAGTAACACATCCATGTTTATTTTTTCTAATGGATTTATATACTTTGTTTGACTTATTTCTATTCTGATCTGTACTATTCTTTATTACTTCCTTTTTTACATACTAACTTTAACTTTAAGCTATCCTTTTTATAGTCCATTGATGCACGGTACTGCTTATTTGAGATCCTTTGCTTTCTTTAGTTGAGCATTTCTCTGTAGAAGTTCATCTTTGAACTCTTGCAGTATCCATCAAGACTTTGTACACTGTATTTCATTTTCATTTGTCTGAAGTCATTGTTAAATTTGGGGGATGGAAATACAGCTCATTGGTACAGTGCCTTCCTGGAAAACATGAGGTCCTGTGTTTGAATCCCATTTAATTTTGATTTCTTTAATTTTGACATATTTGTGAGTTTTCCTAATTTTCTCCAAATATTCTCCAAAAATTTCTAGTTTCATATTACTATAACTGGAAAAAGATACTCAGTATGATTTCAATATTTTTAAATTTGTTTATGTGTTTTATTGGTTAATGTATTATCTACCATGCAGAGTACTCCAATCACTATTAGATAAAATGTTTTGTATATGAGATATGATCAAAATATATGGTAAATGTTCAAATTTTTAAACATGTTTCAGTAAAAATCACACTGTCATTCATATCCCCACTTTGAAGACACCTTTCTTACCATTTTCTCTTAGGTTTTCAGTTTTAATTTTTTAAATGGGGTAAATATATTTTACTTGACTCATTCTGCTGTTTTCTTCCATGACTGTCTCTTTTGCCTGATTCTTTTAAAATTTCTATTAGTATAAATCTCTGTTACATAATAATTGCATTCAGGGCTCATCAGACTAAAGCACCTGCTTAGGCAGAGCGCATCATCTGGGATGTGATCCCTGGTGTGCCAGCCCTGCCTCTGGGGTGCACTGAGATGGCAATTGAGACTGGATGTGGTGGCACATGCCTGTAATCCCAGCGCTTGGGAGTCTGAAAACAGGAGAATCTCTATGAATCTGATCTATATAGTGAGACCCTGTACAAAATACATTAAAAAATAACAATTATAATTACATTCATCTGGGGAATTGGTATATATGTGGAATAGAGTCCAGACAGCTGCATATATACAGGTAGCCATAGGCCCAAGCTGGAGGTATGTATGCATATACAGCTACAGGGACCAGCTCTGTATTTAAGCAAAGTGATGGGAATAGCATCAGAGGACAAAACCAGTTGGTTGCTAATGTATAGGCAATTATAGTGACTGGAGCTGGAAGTATTCATTTGGCTTAGCTGCAGGCATCAGCTGTTAGTGGCTTGAGTGAAAGCTGGCATCTTCAGTGGGGAACTTGGGACCATTTGTAAGCACATATTTGGTGGTTATATCAGATACTAAGCCAGGACATCCATGGCAGCAGAAAGCTGGAATGGCTTTAGATTGGGGAAGATGAAGTACCTCAAGCACCTGGGGACTTCTTAGACAAAATTTGCAGAACTTTTGCTAGTAAAAGCACCAGGAAGCCTGTGGTGGCTGTGTTGGCTCTTTGCTTTCTCAGCACTGAAATCTTTCAGGCTTCTCTGTAGAGCAAGATATGAGTCCTCAACATCAAACACCATTGGGTCTGTTGCACTGAAGCTGGTTAGTTAGGGGTGCATGATGCCTAAGAGGGCTTCTGACATTCCCAGTAAAGAAGTCTATTGGAATCCTGTGCAGAGCACAGCACTGAAAACATGGTGACTCCTGCTACACGATTGCTGTTGAGAGTCTCTATCTTCCTTATTTCCAGCTATCTGTAGATACATCAACTGTAACAGACTCTACAATGATAAAGGTAGTGTGAAACTGAAGCTACTCTCCAAGATAGTGTTCCAAAATGGCAAAACTAGCTATTTAACCCCTTCTTTTTTTCTTTGATAACTAGACTTGCAAGCCAGAGAGTTCTGTTTCTGTTTTCAGTATTTGCTTAAAGGATTGGGTGATACCTGTTTATGCAGTCATTTTTGCTTTTGCGCAGTTATTCTTGTTTTTTTACCATTACTGTAGAATTGTTATAGGGCTCCTGAGATTTATTTTCATTTATGGATGACTTATATATCATTTTATTTGAATAATATCTATCTGTACTGAACTCTAGCAGTTATTTTCAATTATTGGTCAGATGTCAAAATGTACTTTTACTGCTCTAACTGAATACCACACACTGAGAAATTTATTGAGGAAGAAATTTTAGTTTGATTATGGTCATGGAGACTGAAAATTATAAAAATATCAGTTCTGAAAGAGATCCTTTCTATATCTTAATATGGCTAAAAGTAAATGTGTAAGACCCAGTCAGAAAACAAAAACATGAGGGCTGGACATATTGCTGAGCAGATTAAACTGCCTGCTTAGGCAGACACAGGGTTGGAGGTTTCATCTGTGGCCTTCTGTGCCAGCCCCACACCCGGGGTGTACTGAGACTGGGCATGGAGGTGCATGCCTGTAATCCCAGTGCTTGGGAAGCTGAAAACAGGAGAATCACTACAAGTCTGATCTCTGTAGTAAGGCCCTGTAGAACCTGTAGATGCCCCTGCACTACTACAGAAAAAAAGCATGGATAGAACATGCCACTTTTATAACAACTTATTCCTCTGATAACTAAGCCCCTGCTCTGAGCATAACATTAATCCTTTCTTTTTTTTAAAACTGCAAAGAAATTATATATTTAGAATTAGCCAGCTGGACTCAGTTTAGATGATTCCAGTTTTGTTGGCAGCATTCAAAGCATCATAATCAGGAGACAACCAAACATATGCCTTCTTCTCTCCATCAGGCCTGATTAGGGGACTGACCTTGGCCACAGTGATGTCATAGTGCTTCTTTCCAGCTTGGTTGGTTTGGTGCTTAAATAAGGCTTTGACATCCACAATGAACACAAGAGTGTTGTTGTCTTTGATCTTTTTCATGGTTGACTCTGTGGTCAGGGGGAACTTGATGGCATAGTGGTCATTCTTGTTTCTCCTGGAGGTGCTTTTCCAAGGGTGTTTGGGCTACCACCAGAGCCACAGTGTCTTAGACTGGTAGAAGGTGGGCGATGTTTGTGTGTTCTTTTTTTTCTGGCTATGGATGCCTCTCAGCATGGCCTTCTTGGCCTTCAAAGCTTTTGCTTTGGCTTCAGTTTCAGGAGAGGCAGGGCTTCCTTCTTCACCTTTGGCACCATCTTGGTAAAAAGACTCTCTCAACCTATATTAATCCATTCTTGAGACCTATGTTCTCATTATCTTAAGTCCTACCACAGACACTGTTTCATTAGTGATTAAATTTCAACAGGAATTCTGAAGGAAACAAACCAAAGCATCAAACAAATCATAGTTCTCACAAATTGTTGCTCTTTCTTTGTGGAAGAATGAAAGGTTTGGATCTCAAACTATATTATCTTTTTAAAATTAATTTTATTGAGAAAAACATTGCAATGACAAAGTTTCAAAACAGGTTGGTAGGAGAGTTACAACAATCATTCATAGCACAAGATGCAGACATGATATCCTGTCCAGACACTTAGTACAAATCTTTCTTCTTATTGGATTAAGAGAAGGTAGCTATATATCTATCCTAACTATTTTGTATATACAAATACAAAATGGTCCTTCATTACCATCACCTGTTTTTTAGTTTTGTCAGAGATGGGTATTCCATTGCCATTTAATTTTTTTTTTTTTTGTCTTTTTGAGACAGGCTCTCACTATGCAGTTCAGGCTGGCCTCGAGCTTGCTTTGTAGCTCAGGCTGGTCTCGAACTCACAACAATCCTCCTGCCTCAGCCTCCCGAGTGCTGGGATTGCAGGCATGTGCCACCATGCCCGGCTAACCATTTAAATATTGTAGGTGCGTAAATTCAGCAAAATATTCCAATATAGTTCAGTAATCCACAGTAGCGGTGTGTTATCCGCAGGACTGGCAATGGCCGAAGCTGTTGATTTCAGCCTTCCATAGTTCAGCATATTAACATGGCTTCACTTTTCTTACCTGGTTTCTACACTGTCTTACTAATGTCACCTTCCCATGTTAGCTCTTTTAACAATATTCTACCAACTGTGTCCACATTTTTTTTTTGGCAGAACTGGGGATTGAATTCAGGCTCTTGTGCCTGCGGGGGAAGAGCTCATCCTACTGAGCCATCTCCCTGGCCCCTGCATCCACTTTATAGAAATGTGATTTGTACTTTTCTCCTCTTATGACTAGTCATTTTTAAATGACCTCTCTTAAACTTTAGGAATTCTTTCTTTGATTTGATCTAGTCTAATGTTATCTCTTTGTATTTCATTTTTCAAAGCACTTAATGTATTTTTCAGTTTCCAGCCTTATGTTTGATTCTCAGTAGTTCCCCAGATTCCATCAACAGTCTGATAAGAACAAGGCATAAACCAGTTCTCGTGGGAAACTATCTACTTTGTGTGCTTACTCATATTTTCTTTTTCAGACACAAGCCAGAAAGGGCTATTTTTTCCAGGGAAGAAAAAATTGCAGAAATGGACCAAGAATTTTCCTACTGAATTTTATACAGCTTATTTCTTGATGAACTGTAGTAGAGATGCTGTTATCTAGTTGCTATTATCTTCTTGCTAAGGGAACTTTTCTATATATCATTTCTGAATTGATATCTCCACTGAGAGAATGAGGACCTATGAGTAATTTTACTGATTAGACGCTGTCTTATTCATTTCTTATTTATTGAGTCATTCATTATTTCTTATCACTAGTTATAAAATATTTTGAAACATAAATAATGACAATCATATTAAAGAAATACTTGCTAATACAGAGCACTTGCCATGTGTCAAGAATTGATATAATGACTCAACTACTGTTATTAACTTAATGTAACACATGATAAAGCTGAAGCATGGATAGAATAAGTAGATTTGCTGAATTCATGCACTGGGTTGACTCCAATCCAGGCTATCCATAAACCATGTTTGCATATCTCCCACCATGATACTCAGTATATATCTGTTTACTGGTTCACTGTGTTCTAGCGTGAGTCTTCCATCTCTTCTTCATTATACACATGCATCTGTTTTCAGAAGCCACATTTGCCCTTTTACATGAAATCTTCCACCACAATTTTGGCTTGATTTTCCCTGTGAAGTTCTCAGGCATTGATTTCTATCCATTTTTCCCCTACCAAACATTTCCTCAACTTCTTTCACAATCTGCATCTCAAAAAGTCAATCTTGATGTGAAGATGGTCACTAAAATATTCCATGTCATTCATTTTATTTCATATCATAGTAACACATCTGTAGCCACAATAAATTTATATGAGACTGAAAAGTTTTTCTTTCATTTAGTAAATGGAAAGCTAAAGAAGAATGCAAATATATCATTATGAGATAGTGGTATAAACAAAATATTTTTAATATAATTAGTGGTCATTTTTTTACATTGTGATTTATTTATAAATAGTTTTGATTTATGCCAGGTTTTATAAAGGCACACATTTTTTCTTGGTACACTATAAATATAAGATATGGTTGAAAATAATCTTCAAGATATTATCATCCTGCTAAAAATCTCATCTCAGTAGTTTTAAAAATGCTTCTTTTCATTGTATAAGAATTCAGCATTATGGTTTAGTTGTAAGCCAACTGTGACAGGAATCAAATTCTATTCATCAAGTTTTCACCAAATGCATGAGGTTATGATCAGATCTAATGAGCTGATATTCACATTTCTATTCCAGATATCCTCAACAATTCATTGCCTATTTCCTACCTGGAAGTGATCCAGATATTTTTGTAAAACCTGAGGCTGGAGACCTTCCTCCTTCTCACAGTGAAGGAATTCTTATCACTGTTGGATATAAACCAAAAATGTACAGTAAGAAGTACAAAGCAACTTTAGTAATAGAGGTGAGTTTCACAGGGGCAATAATCAAGTGTTCTTGATGTCACTAAACGCATTAAATGTACTAAAGAGGAAGTGTTTTCCCCAAGGATCACAGGTGAAGAACAATAATATTGCCTTTCGAAAGTTAACTCATTTCTACTCCTGTATTTTGTTTTAGTTTCCTTTTGTACATCAAAATAATTTATACACAAAAAATAACAAAAATTTTGTCGATCACAAGGGAAAATAAGGAATTACTTCCTTTTCATATTAAGGAACTATGAAAGAGACAATGACCATAGCATGATTTGTGTAGTCACATCATTTTAAATAATATATCCATTTAAGGACTTCGTTTTTTAAAGGGAGATTTGCAACCTTTGATTTGGATTAAGGTATTATTAAAATGGTGAAAACTAAAATGGAGGAAGTTAAATAGAAGGTAAACCATAAGGTCAACAAAAATGCTATGATATAAAAGACATCATTTATACAAAAGCTTGTTAAGGTGATCATTTTATTAACATTTAAGGTAAATGGAAAAAATTTAAAATTTATCTGATAAAGAAAATTTCTCTTTATAATTTCGTGTATATTTATAGTACGAAATTTTAGGCTAGAGCTGGCCATGGGTGGCATATGCCTATAATCTCGCATTTAGGAGACTGAGGCAGGAGGTTCACCATAAGTTGAAGGATAGGAAGACCTACATAGTGAGTTCAAAACCAGTCTGCACTACACAGTAAGACCCTTCCTCAGTTTTTTTTAAAAAGAAACAAAAATAACTTTTATGCTAAAAATAAACTTCCAATTACTGTAGAAGATACACATATTCTTATTTTTGTTTTTAGTAGCACAGGCACAAAGTGAACTCCTGGTGCCAAAGTGATTACTAAGCCTTTGTATCATACAATAATTAAGTAGTTCCATGGGCATAATGTTTTATTAATTTAATAAAGAGAAACAATAGTTTTGAATATTGTCTGAGAAAAATATTTCTACTTTTCCTCTAAGATTCTGTATAACCTATGTAATGAGAAGATAATGCACCCACCTGGTTGCATGTGCCTCATTACCTGAACTGATCATACATTTTCTCACTTACTTGAAAGGGATTAAAAGGCTTTTAATTGTTTTCCATCCTTTGACTTTGAGCCTATGAATGTCTTTTTGTATTAAGTGTGTTTCTTGTATACAGCATATTGTTGGATTTTGTTTCCTAATCCACTGTGCCAGTCTATTTCTCTTAATTGGAGAATTGAGTCCGTTTACATTGATGGTTATAATTGAAATGTGCTGACTTATGTTTGTCATGGTATTAACTGGTA
>PVKA01055940.1:0-10107 GCA_004027165.1 Ctenomys sociabilis
CCAGGCTGGTCTTGAACTCACAACAATCCTCCTGCCTCAGCCTCCTGAGTGCTGGGATTACAGGCATGTGCCATCACACTCAGCCTCAAGATTATTATTATTATTATTTTTTGGTGGAACTGGGGATTGAACTCAGGACCTTGTACTTGCCAGGCAAGTGCTTATTCTACTGAGCTATCAACATATAAGATTTTTGAATGTTGGCAACTCATGAAAGTGTGATGCACTCAGGGGCCAGCTCCATCAGCCAAATAGAACACGGGTATGGAGTGGATTTGGGCCTCAGAGAAGGTCCCTAGACCTACGGGGGACACAGGTGTAAGAGCAGAAGTTACCCTTCAACAAGATTCACTCACAGCAGAAATCCGAGGCCCTGTGAGCTGCTGCCAATCCCAGCAGAGGATTCAGTGGGCAGTGGAGGGAAGGGGAGGGAGAGAAGGGAGGCATAGGAGCTGCAGATGAAGGCTGAGAAGCATTGGCCACTGTCCTGTGGGCCAAGTGATGGGTCATTCACCAGCTGAACAGAGGTGTCTGCGGCACAGGACAGGGACTTTTGGGTGGGGATGTTGGGGAACATCAGGGTGACGGGAGGTGGATCAAAAGGCCTCAGCTTATCGCCAGTGGGGATAATGGCCGATCTGAGAGGGTCCTGATGCTTTTGGATTCATTTAGGTGTCACCACGGGGCTGCCCCCTACTGGGGAAAGCTCCCCTAGAGCTGTGTCCTTAGCTCTGGTATCCAGCCTAGCACAAAGTCAGGCTGGTTTTGAATTTTCCCTGCACCTTGAGATCTGCATGGGGGCTAGCACAGCACCTCTGTCTGTCCTTGCTGGCGCTTCCATGGACACTGCCCATGCCCCAGGCTCTGCCCTTCAGCAGATCACACAGGGTGTGCCTTTCAAACCAAGCCAGAAGGGCTGGTGTGCAGTTCACCAGCAGAGCCCTTGCCTAGCATGCACAAAGCCCTGGGCTCAATCCCTGGCACCACAGGAGAAAACACCACCAGGGACTTCCGAGGCTGCTCCTCCTCCTGGTGTGCGCCCCTGGCATCACTTGTCTGTCCCTGCTGGTCCCTCTGCTTCCACTGTCTTCACAGAGCAGTCTAAGTGGGACCCAGGTGTGACTGCTCAAAGCCCAGGCAGGTTCTGACCTCAGGACTTTTGCACTGATTGATCCTGTCTGGAATCTCCTTTCCCTGGCAAATGCGATGAGCTCCCTTCTACACCTCCTTTGAGTCTTTGCTTCAAAGTCTTTGTTTTTCAGCCAGTTCTTCTGCCAAGCTCTTCCCGCTCCCAGCCTACCCTACTTTAGCTCCTCCCTGGTCCTCAGCCCCTGCCCAAGCTGCAAAGCACCACCTTCCCCATTCTTTCCAGGGCTGAGAATACTATGGATGCTTAGTGGGAAGATGGGGCCTGAGATGGGAATATCAACCCTTCTGTGCTCTGCCTGGATTACTTTTTTTTTTTTTTTTTGGTCTTTTTGAGCAGGGTCTCACTATGCAGTTCAGGCTGGCTTTGAGCTCACTTTGTAGTCCAGACTAGTCTTGAACTTACAACGATCCTTGTGCGTCAGCCTTCTGAGTGCTGGAATTACAGGCATGCATTCCCACTCTCAGCCTTCTGGGGATTTCTTGAGAAACTCAAATCCTCAAGATCTATTTTTCCTGGGCTCGCTTGCCCTTGAACTCCCAGGACAGGTTCTCAAGCCGAGCACACAGTTCATGGGCTGGGTTTCCAGCATGTGCAGACACCCTTGTGATATTACTGCATGTCTGCTTGACAGTGCTGTCAGGCTCATGGTAGCCACTGGGCCACGACAGATCTTTTCTGACAACCAGTAAGCCAGGTACCACGTCATGACCCACAGGTCCTCCTTCTCAGAGGACTACAGTTGGGAACCTGTTGCCCAGGGCTAACAAAAGGGTCTAATAAACCAGTGAAGAGACCCCTGCCATCCTTCATGCTAGTTCCTGCCAGGGACATTGCTACCATGTCCTCCTCTCACCTACCCCCAGGCAGATGGCAGCGGCTGACAGAGAGCTGGGCTCACCCACAGGAGTGGGGCAATGCATAATCGGTTAACCTTGAATTCTGCAAAGCCTGCTGCTCGGCGAGCTGGGGGTGGCTGGAGCCATTCTTAGCTTGGGCATAATTCAAATCAGCTCTTGCAATCAACATGCAATTAATTGTTGCATACCCCAGGCATCAGAGTGCTGTGCAGAGGGGCTTAGGGAATGGGGGCATCTTGAAGCAGAGGTGGGCACAGGGGCGCTTATGGTGGGCAGTTCTAGTTTACATGAGAGATACAGAAGGGGTTTGTCTGAGTCTTACCACCTGCATTCAGATGTTAAGAACAGCAGCCAGCATTAATTGATCATCCACCATGGGCCATATACTGCTTACAGGCCCCACTTCAGGCTGGCAGTGTGATGTTACAGGCCTCTAGTGTGTAACCCTCCTCTTCAGGACATGGAGACTGGGGCTTAGCGAGGGCAAGTGACTCAGTCAAAGCCACAGCAGCTGGTTAAGCCCAGAAGTGCTGAGCCCAAAGTCAGTTGCTGGACCACCCAGCCTGAAAGATTAGAGATCTCCTGGCTGCCACTCCTTTGGATGGGGCCTCCGTTGGTCATGACACTTGGGCTCTTAATTGGGGACAGCTTATGCAGGGCAGGTGTATTTGTCACCCTAGTTCTGTACCTGATGTTTTTTTTTTTTTTTTTTGCCAGCTGTCTTGCCCTTCCAGGCCAGGAAAGGGAACCCTGCTGGCTGCTCTATCCTTGGGAGGGGGCTGTCCCCAGGCGGGGCCCGTGACCTGGGCACCAGTCCAGCCTTTCAAAGTCCAGTATGGTTGGCAGGACGCCCCTCTCCCCTGTCCTGCCAGTCTGGTCCACCCTGCCCCTATAGGTCCCTCTATCCTGTAATTCCCTGACCTCCTGGGAAGCCTGCAATCTCCACGGCTCAGACCCTTTGGGGAGCTCCTTTCTTCTGTTTGGACAAGGGGGCCCTTTCTGGGGCAGGGTCGTTCTGGCCCAGGCCCTTGAGGGCAGCCCCAACAGGCTCTGTCCTGGCTCGCAGGCCTCTGTGGGTCTACAGTGAGACACCCTTCCTGCGGGGTTGCATTGCCCCACATCCCCGCAAGGTCCTCTCGGAGGTGCGCTTTTCCTAGGAGACTTCATGTGCCTCGGTTTCCACGCCGTGGGCGCAGGTCTGGGTGGGGGTCTCTTTCGGGGCCGGGATGCTCTGCCCCGCCCGCGCCCGCCCGGCGAGGGGCGCCCCCTCTCCCGGCGCGGGCGGCAGGCGGGCGCCGGAACAGTGTCGCCGGCCGCCTGCAGGTGTCTCCCCACGGAGGGGCGCGCGGTCCTGCGCCGTGGCCGCTGCCAGGCGCCGGCGGCTCCTCGCCGAGGTGCACTCGCGCTCCGGGCTCCGGCGCGCCGGGTCCGCTCCTCCGCCGCCGCCCGCGCCCCGCCCGGGGTGGGAGGGTCATGGGCCCGCGCCGCGTCCGCCGCCGGTCGCGGGCGCCCGAGCCCCGAGGCGCGCTGGGCAGTGGCCGCTGACGCCGGCGCCGGCCGCCAACTTCGCGCGCGGAGCTCCCGGGCGGCGCGGTCCCGGGCGCGGGCGGCATGAAGACGAGCCGCCGCGGCCGAGCGCTCCTGGCCGTGGCCCTCAACCTGCTGGCGCTGCTCTTCGCCACCACCGCCTTCCTCACCACGTACTGGTGCCAGGGCACGCAGCGGGTGCCCAAGCCGGGCTGCGGCCAGGGCGCGGGCGCCAACTGCCCCAACTCGGGCGCCAACGCCACGGCCAACGGCACCGCGGCCCCCGCCGTCCCCGCCGCGGGCCACGGCGCCCCGGGCGGCGCGCTCTACAGCTGGGAGACCGGCGACGACCGATTCCTCTTCAGGAATTTCCACACCGGCATCTGGTACTCGTGCGAGGAGGAGCCCGGCGGGTTGGGTGAGTGCGCGGCCCCGGCCCGGGCCCCGAGCCCGCGCCAGGCGCCTGGCGGGGGGGGGGGGGGGCGCGTGTGCATGGCCCCGGGGTTCCCGGTCCCGGGGCCAGGTTGGCGGGGTGTCCGGGACCTTCGGCCGTTTGCGGGTTCAGAGCAGAGCTCCGGGACCTTGGCGAACCCCAGGTGGCTTTGGGGACTCCCCGCCCCCCTGCGCGTCTCCCGGTTGCCCACCACAGCCGCGAGTCCGAGGGGCGCTTTCTTTGCCCGCGCGAACTCACTGTCGCGCTCACCCCCTACTCCTAGGGTTCTGTGGGGCCCTGGACACCTCCCACCGCCCCCGTCGTGCCCTTGGGGGCGGTGGCAACCACCGCCAAGGACCTTCGCTGTGGGCCGCCCCTCCCTGCACAGCCACAGATCCAGGAGCAGCGGAGGGCGGCACCTCTCCATCCCCACCTGCAGCCTGCACTGGTCCTCCCGCTGTCAGGCTTGAGAGCGCGGGAGTGAGGAGTTAGGGCTCCCATGGGTGGTGGGTTCCTGGGACATGTTGCCGGTAGCCAGGCAGTCCTTGGTGTCCTGGTCCCTTTGGAGGGAAAGGAAAGGAGGCAGGAGGGAAGACGGACAGCTCCACCAACTCCAGCGTGGGAAGCCCAGGAGGGCTCGCTCAGGCAGTCGGATCCCATTAGGATTGGGATGGGGCTGCCTTTACAGAAAGCAGGTCTCATACTCCTTGTTGGGCTCCCGAGGGAGCCAGGACTGGGGTGAGTGTCCCTAAGGTGGGTGGCAAGGCTGTGTCAGGGCTCAAGGGACAGCTGGCAGGGGTTGTGCCAGATTGTGGGTGGTGCCAGCCCTAGGGGACCCAGTGTATCCCAGGTGGTGTGGCTCCAGGTCTGCCTGTGAGGCCCTAGCAGAAGAGACCTCCATCCTCAAGGTTAAAAGTCCTAGGAGCATCAGCGCTGTGTGTGTGGACTCAGGGTTGATGGAGTGGATGCCAGCTGGACTTGATCAGGAGGCACCATACTTGTGGCTTTTATTTCCCAAAGCACACTTGGGCCACCATAAATTTCCTGGGGCATCTTTGGTCACTAGCATCTGGTCCCATCTTTCTCCTAGAAGGTCATTCTTAGGCCTGCCCAGGTTGGCCTCAACCCCTGCCTGTCCCTCCTCTCAGCAGTGTCTAGCATTGAGTGGCTCTTCAATAAACATTTGCAGTGGGAAAGTATTAATATGCAAAACAGAAACATTGGAAGGGGCCTTGGGATGACAGGCTGGAGGTTCCTTGGGCTGTTGAGGGCCCTGTCTAGCTTCTGGGGGGTGGGAGGACAGGCCAAACTTTTCTGTGACTTCACCGAGTGGTCAGACACTGGTTCTGTCTGAAGAGCCCTGCCAGGCCCGCAACACACTCACCTCTGCCGAGCTTTTTGTTGGGACTTGAATTTTTACTGTGGCGTATAGTTTTAAAAATAAAAATTAAACTCAGAGGTACCTCAGCTGAACATTCCTGTCTCTCCCTGCGCCCCCCCCCCAGAGGCCTGGTAACACCTTGTCTACTGCTTTTCATGGTAGAGGTCCCTATAGATCTTTCTCCAAGTGCAAGATGTTTCTGAGATTCAGGAGACCCTGCCCAGGGAAGATGGCACCTCTGCCACTCCCCAAGACTTCCTTGTGCAACCCAGCCTTGCCTTTGAAGGACACAGCTGTAGCCCTGTCTCTGCAGAGCATCCTGGCCCAGTCCAGCCTGCAGAGCCTCCTACCTGTCTGAGAACCTTCCTGGTCATTCGCTGAAGGTCAGCAGCCATCTCTTCCTTGTGGCACATCCAGGGCTTGCCTTAGGAGCTTAAGCCCCAGTACTGTAGTTTTGCAAAATTTGCATTGAAACATATTCAAATGGTGTGTATGGAGCGTTTCCCCACCCGGGGCCCTGTTCAACTTCTCACCTGTGGCATCCTGGGAAGTCCTGGCTTCCTGCCCTGAGGTGGGCACCCAATCTGCACAGGAGGCTCAAACGTTTCTGGTGAGAGTCAGATTTGGCTTCTCAGTGGTAGGAAAGAATCAGAGCTGAGGTGGGGGAAGAGAATGGCACTGGTGGGGGCGGGAGAAGTGGGTGCTTGGAGGGGCGGAGCCTGGGACCTCTCACCCAAGTCCTCTGGCAGTCAAACACAGCTTGGTTAATTGGCTGGGTAAATAAAACAATCCACAGTGCTTTCTCGGTCGCTGTTGGCTACAGCTCACCCCTTCTAGAAAATCATAATTTTCTTCCTCGGGAGCTTGGAAAACAGTTATCAGCTTGTCATGGCTGGTGAGAGATTGGGGAGACTGCAGCCCACGCGGCCCATCACAGCCCCCTAATCCTGCCTTCTCCATGGATGGGCCTGGAAAAGGTGTCACGAAGTACCTGGCCTCAAACTTTGGTTGCCATGACAACCTGTCTTCTGGGTTCTGTGACCATTTTGTCTTTTTTACTCCAAGAGGAAAAACCATCCCAACGACACAAAAGAATCTTGGCCCCCTCTTCCTCCCAGGCTGGCAACAGGGTGAGCAAAACTCCTCCCAGAAGCTGTCCTTGGCAAAAAACAGGGGGGACCCCAACAAGACTTCCCACCTCTGAGCACCTTCCTGTTCAGCGCCGGCTCTGCTACTTCTCTCTAGGCCCAGAGAAGTCCTTGGTGTCCCTGTGCAGCCGCAGGAAATCGCACAAGCCCCTTTCCCACACTCTGAGCCCTCAGCGGTCTCTGAGGAAGCTGCAGCCTCACTTCCCAAACAGACACACTTTCACCAGCCCCAGCACAAAGAAACCTTTTCTCCTCCAGAGACAGCACAGGCGGGCATCCCTGTATACACAAAGAGGCGAGCGTGGCCTCCTTTCAGGGTCCCTCAGCCCTTACTGCAAGGTCTTAGGGCTTGGGTGGGAGCTGAGGCTGGTGTGGGGCAGGGAAGCAGGGTCAGCAGAAGCGGGCCTGGGGCCCTCCTGACTCATGGACTTCCTGTGTGTGTGTGTGTGTGTGTCCCAGGATGTGGCTGGCTTGGGAACACAGGACAGTGGCATGGGGCCTCTCAGGTTCAGGGCTGGCTAGGCCCTGGGTAGGGGTGGTGGTGGAGTCAGAAGTCACAGGTGGGACCCAAGATGGGGAGCCCTACCTCCCAGTTCTAGGGACCATGGGAGAGGGGCCCATGTGGGGTCTCCCCACAGTGGAATGGGTGGGTGGGTGTCCTAGGCCAGGACCTGCCTCTTCCTAGTGATCTGACTTTCAGTGTGAACTTCATTCCCTGCCCCTTAGATGGGGACCCAGCAGCTAGCTGCCTCCCAAAGCCTCAGGACTCAGGGAGCCACAGGGGCGTGTGTGCTGCCCCCTGGCAGCCCAGGTTCCTGCCACTGTGGCACAAGCCACCTGGCCTCTCCTGTGGACACCAGGGTGGCTTCCCTACCTCTGCCTTCCTCGTCCCCCTGGTGGGGTCTCCACGTACTGTCAGAGGTGTCCTGAGATCTTCCCTGTTTTGCAAGGTACTCCTCGAATTCTGAGTCAGAGTCAAGGTCCTCGCCTACTCTGAGGCCTCTGGTGGCCTGGCCTGCCGTCCCTGGGTCACACAGGCCTGCAGCACACCTCACACCTTTTGGCCGCAGGGCTGTTCCTGCCGTCTGGAATGCTTTTCCTTCACACCCACCCAAGCCCCTTTCCACAGCTTCTCCACACCTGTGCTTAGCTCTGACCGCCTGACTCTGAATGGCTCTCCCAAGGGAGCCAGTGCCTCTTTTATTGCCGCTGAGCTCACATCAGTGTTTTGCTGTGTAGGGTGGGGATTGATTCTTACCTCCATAATGTGCCTCAGGTTCTCTAGTGCCTAGCACTGGCATACAGTAGGTGCTTAATAAATCTCTATGGACTGAGTGCTGCTGGCTGTTGTTCTAAGCTCTCACTCAACAAGTGTCATTTGCTGTCAGGCCCATTGCTGCTGATACTGTGAGCACACCCATCTTGGAGCTGAACAAACTGAGGCAGAGGGGTAAACAGACTTGGCCAAAGTCACATAGCTGGCACATGTCAAAGCAGGGGTGAGGGCTCCTGGCTCAGCTTTTGCCAGCCGTATTGCACTGCCCAGTCCAGTATCTTTGCTTCCCTGGGTTCCTCCATACAAAATAAGACAAAACAAAACCAGAAACCAAAAACAGTGAAACCAAGACACTATTTCAAAGTCTGGGCCTTTACAGCTTGCAAATGCAAGAGCTCTGAACATTATATATTCCCGCTGGAAGAATAAGACAGAAACACAAGTGGAGCCATGACGTTTCAGAAATGAAAGATTTTTGTATAACTGAAGGATCCATCCATCCTTCCTGGGATGAGTTAAATGCTCTTACCAGAAGCAGGCCAGGAGGGGAGGGAGGGTTGAGGGAGGGAGAAGAAGAAAGAAACCCAGCACGGAGGAGGATCCAGCTCCAGTGTGCTGGATCAACTTGCTGCACATCCATGTAAACCTGGTGACCTGTGAAACATGCTTTCACTTTTCTGTCTCAACCTGGTTTGTTTTTTTAGTATCAGAAATTGAACTCAGGACCTTGCACTTGCCAGGCAGGCACTTGTGCCACTGAGCTACACCCCCAGCCTTTCTTTTTCTTTCCTCAGGTGTAACATAAGTGTGTGTGTGTGTGTGTGTGTGTGTGTTTCCTGGCTGGAAAGATGACAGACCGGTGTCCCTGTGACCACAGGCTTAGGGGACAGCTCTGGTTCCAGTCCCCACATCACTGCTTGCCTTGCTCTGCATAGGAGCGTATGTTCTCAGCCTCCTCCTGCTCTGAGACCCTCAGAGGCTCAGGCTGCTGGTTCGGGATTCACCCTAAGCACATAGCTGCTTTGCTTGCCCCCACAACATTTGCAGGATCTGAATAAGCAGTGAGCGTTTGCTGATGGGGATTTCACAAACATCTTCCCTGGTGGCTTTCTCAGAAGCCTGGCAGATCTGGTTGTGCTGGCCCAGGGCTCTCCTGGTAGAGGCCACTGTGATTTGGTCCCTCCGGGAAACCCTGGCAGCTCTGTTTGCCAGTTCTACCCTGGCCCGAGCCAGGCTCAGTGCCCTCCAGAGTCCTCACCAGACTCCAGTGAGCTCTGTATAGATCCCCTGTGTCCTCCTCACAGGGCCCTGGAACCTTCCATCTCACCCAGTCACAGCCCACAGTGTCCTGCACTGTGACCGCTCTGACCTTGTCCTCTTTTTTGCTGCAGCCAGCACAGCCTCTTTCCTGGCTCTTGTATGCTCCAAGACACTCTTGCTTCAAGGACTTAGCACTTGCAGGACTCTCTTCCTGGAAGCCCTCTCCCCCAGACAGACACAGGGCTCCTTTCTTCCCAGGTAGGGGTTGCCTGGACCATGCTGTCAGTCAGTACTCACTGCCCAGTCCTGCCTCCTCCCCCGATCCCCTTTCCTCATTCACCTCCTTCACCTCACTCCCCTGCTGGGTTAGTAGCTCTCTGGCCAACTTTGCCTCTGTCCCAGATTGCCATCTCCAAGCTCCTGGACACGGATGCCTCGGCTCTTGGTCTTGTCCCCAAGTGCTTAAACTGTCTTTCTTACCACTTACTTGCTTGGTTTGCTCTGGATATGTTTAGGGCGATGTTTGAGGGGCGGTGATCACTCTGCTTTTAAATTCTAGGGTGTAGAACCATCCTTGGGGGTGCTGTACCCTTAGCCTCTGTGCCCCCCTCAGGACTAAGGTGGGGAAGCTCATTTGGTTCCAAATGACAGGAACAGGTTGGACCCTGAATAAGAATAGAGTAACTGGGTCTGCTGGTGCACACCTATAACCCAGCACTCTGGAGGCTGAGGCAGGAGGACTGCATGTGTGAGCCCTGCCTGGGCAACTTAGTGACTTAGTGAGATTCTGTCTCAAAATAAAAATACAGAGGGGTTGGGGGTGAGGCTCTGGGTGAGGCCCTGAGTTGAATTCTCAGAATGCAAACAGAAAAGGTAAAAGGCAAATGCTGGGCTGCTGCCCCTGGCGCACAGTCTGGGTCAAAAGCTCTTCTCGTTGTCAACTGGACCAAGGACAGGCAGAGGCTGTGCTTAGCTGTCCAGCCTCCTCTGGGTGCTCTGTGCTACTCAGCCTCTCCTGGATCTGCCCCATGAGGAGGGTTCCTGCCATGCCAGGCTTGTTCCCTCATGCTGGCCC
>PVKA01055941.1:0-10105 GCA_004027165.1 Ctenomys sociabilis
AGAGAGAGAGAGAGAGAGAGAGAGAGAAACAGAGAATTTGCTAAAATGGGAATGAAGGAGAGACTGAAGCCCTTGAACAAAGGGCCACCAAGGTGGAACAGGAAATTGGTGCACAGGCTGTGCCCGCTCGCCTCACACTGGAGCCCGCTCAGCCTCTTCCGGGGCCCTAGGTGCACACTCTGCTCCCCCAGCTACCCCTCCTGCTGGGCCAGGGTCAGAGCTGAGGGAAAGACCACAGGACAGACACGTGGGCTGATCCCCAGGGCCAGCCTTACAAGGTAGGCTCCTGCCACAATCCTGTCCACCGTGAGGACCAGGGCAGCCGGGCCTCAACCGAACTAGTAAAGAAGCCCTCTTAAGTCACCCTGGGGACTCTTGGGCTGTCAGGTTGGGGAGAAGGTGGGCGCGCCTTGCAGCAGGCTCTTCCTCACCCCTGCTGCAGTGGGTTCCACTCCCAGGCTCTGAGTCACAGCCCTCTGAAGGACGGTGAGGAAGGTGAGTCCCCTCTCCACTGAGGACTGCGGCACATAGCAGGAGCCAGCGGGTGGAGCTCCATCAGGTGGGCACAGGACACCAGATCTCCTCTTCCCCAGCCCTTTCTCTGGGAGGATAGCATCATGTCAGCCTCAGCCTCTGCTGTGGTGGGAAGCTCCCACGGTCATGCAGAGCCCGAAGACAGGGCTTTGAGCCGGCAACTTGGGCCCAATTTCTTCACCCTGAGGTGCTCTGAGCGTGGAAGCTCCTCCTTGTTCCTGTGTTTGTGATGAGACGCAGGAGGCTTCAAAGGGTGCACACACTCCACACGCAAGGTTGCCTGTCAGGCCGCATCCAGGTCCTGGCGGTTTCTCTTTGCATGTTCTGACAGCAAGTACCCTTGGTGAGCAGAGTGGGCGGCCCCAGTGTGCACATTTCCTGGCTGAAGGCCACACTGGGCGGCTGTGGGAGGAGTCCAGGTTTCACTTCCTTGCTAGCTGGGGACTCCTAGCCTGATGGGAGAGTGAGAACAGCTAAGCGGGCCCTCTCTTTCCACCGCACTGGCCCCGGAGCAAAGCGCACAGGCGGATGGGCAAAGCAGAGCCTCTGGGAGCAAACATGAATGCCCGGGTGCCCTCGGTCCTGTGGAGCCAAACAGACGGGGACACCGAGCTTCTCCAAGACTTGGGGTAAGAATGAAGCCCCTGCCCCTTTTAGGGGCACCTCATCCCACACCCTGTCAGTTTACCGTGGCAGTGATTTTCCAGGCCTTTCCTTCCTCCGCTCTGTTCTGTCATGCCAGCTTGATATCTTTCCTCAGGGGTGATAATTCCCTTGTAAAAGCACAGCTCATTCTATCAGATGTGAAAACCAGCAGGTGGAGAAAATGGTACAGAAGTCAGATGATGAACACCCCCTAAGAGAGAGGTCTTATTTGGACGTGTTGTTCAGCACGGTCTGGCTGATGAATAGGTAGTCAGAATTCATGCCATGAGATAAACAGAGTGTACTCTAAACAGAAAGCAAAGGGACCTTCTCAGACTGGAGCAAAGGAGGAAGTTTCCACATGTTTCGCCTATAGTTCATTCTTCCTGGTGCGGCCTGGAGCTCCTGCAGGTGGAGCAACTGGAGGAGTGACTGTGAGTCTTGGAACACCAGCTGTCAGATGGGACAGGTGCTGTGATGGGATCCTCAGACCCCTAAGAGCAGACCCAAGTGATAGCACCGTCAGGGCATCTGGTGAAAAAAGCTATCACTACACAGGAGCAGGAGATTCCAGAGAAACTGGCCTCCCTTCTGCACTGGGAACACTGGCTGGGCCAGTAGACACCTGTCCTTCCAGATGAGTAGCACCTGAGCCACAATAAGGAGCTTCCTAATTAAGGAGCCCACAGTGCCCTGCACCTGAGACATGGCACCAAACAGGTCTGCAGGGTGCTCTTTCCATCGCACATTGCAGGGACCCAGCTCTGCCAGGGGATGTGTTCTTAACCAGGAAACTGAATCAGGATGTGTTGTTGGAACAGCAGGTTTGTCTCCCCGGAGACCCCTCAGAAATTTCCACTTCTGGATTTTAGCACACAGGGGTCTCAGGTTGAACAGTGCCTTCCTGCTGCAAATCAGATATAACTGCTGGGATTTTCAAGGACAGACCCCAGCTTAGGGACTCAGTGCCCCAGGATCTCTTCACTGCCTGTAAGGATGGAATGGGGTGGAGCCCAGGGCTCCTGCTGGTCGAGCCACATCCCTAGCTGCATGCCTCTGCACTGAGCCTCCTTCCATGACACCCAGACAGCACACACCCTAGAAATGACTTGGGCCCTTTTGCAGAGCTGTGCTGAATCAGTAAGCTCAAGGCTGCTTGTGTTTTGTCTACAGTCTTCTCAGATACTGGTAGTTACAAACCTAGAAGAGAGAGAGAGATAGGAAAGATTAGTCCTGGCCCTTTAATAAGGGCACAGTCTCCATGGCAACAGTGAACAAGATAGCACTTTGTGACCACCGTGATCCCCCCTCCCGTGTGCCCCACACCTCCCCTGCCAAAACCTGAAATCCCTGAGCCACCAACCGCAGAGTGCCCTGAAGCCAGATTTCTCCGTCTTGGAACCCCAAATACGCCTGATACTCAAGTCTGCTCCTCAGCCAAGGGCAACCCACAAGTACCATGTCATGCCCGATGCTGCTAGAAACCCCAGTCTGAAGGATCCCTCTGCCCTGTCCACATTAGACCTGGGCATGCACAGCTCTGGGTGAGGGTTTCTTGTAAGCCCCCACTCGATGCCACAGTGCATTGAGGTTTGGTCACCACCTAGATTGCAACACCAAACATGTGAGGGGCTGGCGGCTTTCTTGTTCTGTATGTCTGTCGGGTGTGTTCCCAGCTCGCAGAACAATAAGCAAATGTTGACATCTTGTTTGTTCATTTGAGGAATTTTGGCTAATAACTCCAGTGAGGTATATTTGCACTGCATGAAATTAACCCATTTCAAAGGTAGCATTCATACCTTTTTGCCACTTTAAGGAATGATACACTATCACCACAAAGGTTCAGGCTTAGAATTTCTCCCACTCCCCTATGTAAGTATGTTCACTGGTCCTCCCTAATTTCCAGAATTTGGAAATATTTTTCTAATATTTTCCTGCCTTCACCAAGGAATGGAAAGCTTTAAGTTTCCAAGGTCACAAATTGAATCAGTAATCAGCTTGAGCCAGCACTTGCCCCTGGAGAGCATCACTGCTCTGATTTTTATAGGTAATAATTTGGGAAATCTTGGCAAGTATTTGTTGCCTCTGGCATGATTCTGAGTACAAAGGAAGCTTGTTCTTTGAATGTCCGACTCACTGATATGGTCTGACCTGTACTAAACCTCCTACCCAATGTAGATTTTGAATAGCTGCATAAAAACAAAATGATCTAATGTGATTGATCAGTTTAATATGGCAGATTTAATGACCTAATTTCAAGTGATTTTAGTAGGTTGTTTAAATAGGAAGTTCTTGTGGATACATCTTGACAGATACACCAGTTGTGTGCTGGTTCCTGTGTCCCTTCAGGCCCCAAAGTGTGTAAATCCTGTGTGTCAGCTGACCTTGAGCTGCCACACAGCTACCACTGGCCTGGCCAGGACACACATCCCTTGCTTAGAGCACAGGACTATTATTCCCCAGAGACCTAAAACAAGAAATGTAGCCAGATGTGTGGAGTACACACCTGTAATTGCAGAACTCTGGGAAACTGAGGCAGGATGTCATGGTTTGGGGTTGTTGTAAGGCTGAACAACATAGTATAGTATAGATTTTATACTATTATTTTATAATGAATCACCCGAGAATCATACACAAGAAGTGCAGGAAATCTATCAACACACTATACACTAAAGAATCTAGCTGAAGGCCTGTATCCTAATAGTCTGCATGAGTCCAGCTGAAATCCTAAAACTCATAACAATGCCTCCCACAAGTCTAACTGAAGGCCTAGAGCCTATCACAAAGTCTCTTGCAGTCCTGCTTCATGGATCTGTGCTGGAAAGGCCCCTGGTCAGGGGTGGAAGTGAAGAAGTCTGTGATAGCAAGGTGAAGGATCTGGGCTAGCAGGCTGAGGGATCTGAACTCGAGCCAGGAAACAACACTCAAGGTAAACACCAGAGCTCCCCCAAAGGTACCATAGCCATCCTCAGCAACAGTGAGGTCCCAAGCTCTTCCAGCATTGAGGAAAGCCAAGTTCCCATCAGGAAAGCCAATGCGACAAGCTTCTCCAGGAGGCTGAGCAGTGTACCATCTTCCTCTCTGGAACCAGGAGTGATGCTTAAGATGAGGACCAGAGCTCCTCCAATGTTCATCCGGAAAGCCAGCATGACGAGGTCCTCCAGCAGAACAGCCCAAAAGAACTAGCAGCTTCCAATAGCTCCAACAGCTTGACCAACAGCATCCCTAGCAGCATTCCGACAGCTTCTCAGTTCTGCCTCTTCTGCTGCCAGCAACAATCCTCAGGAGGGCCTCCCCCACCCAGCAACAAGCTAGTTATCTCAGCTGGGTGTAATAAGTTCACCAGTTAGAAATCTACTACACAGAAACACTGCAAATTCAAGCCCAGCCTCAGAAAATGTAATGCATTACTGAAATATTGTTTCAAAATGAAAAGAAAGAAAAAAAAAAGGACAAGAAAGAAGAAAAGAAGGGAGGGAGGGAAATAGGGAGGGAGGGAAGGAAGGAAAGAGGAAGGGAAAGAAGGAAGGAAGAAAGTTAAGGGGTCATAGTTCAAGGCAAAGGGTTTAATCCCCAGTACAGTAAAAAGGAAGAAAGGGAGGGAGATACACTTTTGTGTTCTGTTTGTAGCAAGCCAGCCCCAAAGTATCTGCCAGCTTTTGCCTAAACACATCTGTATTTCCAAAGCCAAGGCCTGAGTACCTTCACTGTGGAAGTTGAAATAGGAGGCAAAGGCATGGCAAGACCCAGCATATGGAGAGGGGGAGCAGGATCTGCAGGCTGCTGGCTACTGGCTGCTGTCACGGACACCAGGCCTTTGGTACCTGTGCTGTTGCTCACTGTCAGAGATGCTGCACCAGAAGAGGCACCTCCAGGCTCCCCGCCTGCACAGTGCTGACACAGGCTCCCTTTGAGCAGGTGGTGCAACTGGATGTGACCAACGAGGTCTAGGTACTGCATGCACAGCTCTCAGGAACACCCACGTCACCAGAAGGATTGGAAATGTTGTCTGGACAGAACTACTATCACACCCAGGCTGGGGAGCAGCTCTGTGACCACACACTTGACTTCAGTGCCAGAGCTTAGACCCTCATGCAGAAAAGGAGAAAGAATAAGAGGAAAAGCCCAAGGGTGCCCGCATTCAGAGCCAGCGCCCTCACCACTGGTGCAACTTCCTGAGTTTCGTACAACTTCTCTTTTTATTAAACTGGCACACATTCTCAGCAACCGTGTGAACTGAGGGAAGAAAAATAAGTTCTGTGATGGCTGCAGAGCATCACAACTCATACAAAAGGTGTGGCTGTCCACATTCCCTGCACAGGACCAGGTACACACAGCAGGCACTATCCCACTTAACCAGCTGCTCTGTACTGTGCATGGATTCCATTCTTGAGACAATGAGAAATGAAGCAGTATGAGGGAGAATGTCCTAAGGGAGGATGCTGGAGGGAAGGTCTGGACAGAGGTGACACCCAAGGAGCCAGCAGGATGCTCTTCCTCAGCCTGATCCTCACACCCTGGTGCTGAGCAGAATTCGCAGGTGCGTGGAGTGTCCAGGCTTCCTGGAGCTTACTTGCCCAGGCTTGTATCCTGCTCCTCCTCCTCCTCCTCCTCCTCCTCCTCTTCCTCCTGCTCCTCCTCTTCCTCTTCCTCTTCCTCCTCCTGCTCCACTACATTCTCATTCATGGGGCACTGGCTGAGCAGGACCTCACATGAGGCAGAGGGGCGGCCACAGAGGCACCGAGGTGACAGAGAACACTGAGCTGGTACTTCAGCCAGGAAAAGTGGCATCATCTGCAGAAAAAGGCAGTCATGAAGGAGTGAACGCAGGTACCAGAGCGCAGAAAGTTTCTGAAATCCCTGGTGTCCTCAGACTTCCCAGGCCCTGGGTCCTTCACCAGTCACCTGAAGTATGGGTATTATTTAAACTTGGGCACCATCTCTATGAGCATTTGTACAATTTCCTACCTTCCTGTCTATCTGAAGTTACTCATCATATTAACTGTTGAAAAGTGGCAAAATAAAGAAAAACACCAAAGACAACAGCACCACCTACACTGTGCTGTAATTTTTTCCAGTCTAGTAAAACTATTTTTGTATACACGCATGAACAGGTAGATGTAGCCCACATACACGTGCGCGTGCAGACCAAAGTGAGACTGATACGTGTGGCTTAGCTCCTACCTGCAGGTAGGTAGCTCTTCCCCATGCCTCTTCCTCTGTCATTCTCCTAGCAGGAGTGGTCTGGACACTCCCAGAAGCCTGTGTGAAAGTCTGAGTGCTCAGGTTGGCCTGGACCCCAGAGGGCTGGCGCAGACATGATCACTGGGTGGTATGGGACCACTGAGCTGAGGAACGTAGTCTTCTGATCACCAGATCTGGCTATTACACATAAATGAGCAGGGTGGCTGTGTGTGGTGGGTGGTAGTGACTAATTAGGTAGCTCTCTGAATGGTGACCTAGAAACCTGTGGTAACCTGGAGCAGTGTGGAAGGGACAAGGGCCAAAGCCAGTAGCTCCCTTGGATCAGACATCAGAAATGACTCACATGCAAGTAAGACTAGTTCTGCTGCTTTTTTATATTTTTCAAAATGGAGCCAAGTCATTCAGAATGCCTTAATGTCTCCTAGAGGTCTTCTTTGCATCACCACTGCAAATGTCCCCGGCTGTATGGGCCTCCTGTTACTGTTTCAGCTGTTCTGACCACCAGTATCTTCTACTCTTATGCAGGCTGGATGCCTGCATAAGACACTCAGAACAGGGAAGGATGCATTGCCATGGATGGCCCTCAAGACACCCCCACACTTCAAGCACTCTCAGCCCATTGTCTTTGCCACTTTTCTGATGCAATTCTGTAGGACCTCTTTCATGAGTGTCTTCACAAGGTGTGACAAAAATACAGTGAATGTTGCTGCCTCGTGCCATCCATGAGAAAGTCAGACTCATAAAAACATAACACTGGGGTCTCGTCCTCCTTGTTCACCAGATGTGGCACCCGGGGCTCCTGGTTTTTGCCCCAAACCTGAATAACCATGAAAGATCAATATTTTGAATAGATTCGGGATATGCAGGCACCCAGGACTGCACAACAAAGATACACAGGAAAGAATTGCTGCAGAAAGTTGCAAGAATGATGGGATTTCTGTGCTCTAAGCGAGGGGTGTAATGAGAGGGACTCATAACAGTGTGTCTTTTGCTAGAGAAAACGTTTTTGTTTAAATATCTGTTGGTCTTTTGTCATACTGTGTAGCGACATCAGTCCTCCAGGGAGAAGCAGTCAGGCTGCTGGTTCACCTCTCCTGTTGAAGGACTTCCTTAGGAGCAGATCTGCAAGTCCATCATTTGTGTCTTCTCCATTGAAGTCCACAGATTGTCAGAGTGGTTGTCAAGCATTGGTTAAGTTGCCCCCAAGTAAAGCAGACACAGCCAGTGTCCCTGATGTGCACTTGGTGATGTGCTTATTATTCACTCACCTCTCTCCCTTGTACTGTCCATTGAGAGGGCTCCTAAACCATGGAATGAAGAAGAGACCACTGATGAGACAGGTGTGCCTGTGTTGTCCATATTCCCTTGGGACCCGGACATAGCCCTGTGGGCATAGCTTCCTGAAAGCAGCCCTGTCTGTATGCTGTACTGATGCACAGTGGTGGTCACTCCTGGCAGCCATAGCTCAAGATAGTTAACCCCAATACAGCCCTACAAGAGGTATGGGCAGGAAAGAGGACTGGGCCCCCTGTCGTGACTCCAGATAATGCAGCCCTCCTTGGCCCCACAAGCTCTCGGACACAAAGTATCAATTTCAGCGCTTCTTACACACCAATCTGGGGGTAGGGCTCTGTGTAGATGGCCCCCAGAGATGAAGTGCACCCCCATCAGTCCCTCAGGCCTTCTCCAAGCATCACCTAAGGATCCTCTATGTCCTCCTCCTGGTGTCCTGTGAGTACTCCTGTGTCCTGCAGCAACACTAGGTGTTCCTGCTCGTGTGCTGCTGGCTGTTTTGGTGCAGTACTCCTTTGTCACTCTGTCTGCAGCTGTGTGTCTTTTATGTTTGTGGTGTTTATACCATTCTGTGCCACTAAATGTCCAAGTCTCTGTCTTTGCATTTCTATTCCCCAGAACATAGTGCTCAGGATGGGGAGCTCCTCAGAGTTGATACACAGCCCATCACCTTAGTGAGGCCACACCAGGGGCTCCACCCAATGGAGACAGGTCTGCCCTTCACTTCCTCCCAATCTAAGAAATGTCACAATGACCAGACTTGGAGGCTGAGGTGGCCCCAGAGCTGTGCTTCTAGCAAGACCCTGGTGACAGTAGGAATAGTATGGTGCTGACTGTTCTTGGCTGTACTGGGCTCAGCCTCAGGCTCCCATGAGCAGGGAATGTGGACCACTGGGCTCTGCCCGCCCTACCCTGCGTTCCAAGCACACGTGTGGCCTGTTTGTGCTCTCACCATGAATTTATTGGGTCATGTCCAGGTCTGTTCCCACTAAGTAGAAAACCACTAAATAATACCAGGGAGGATGAGGGCTGTTCCTGCAGCTTTCTGCCGGTGTGAATGATCTAAGATGCATTTTATACTGGGAGTCAGTTCAGAAAGTCTGAAAGGCTCACCTCTAAAGGGCAGGGCAGTGGCCTGCTTAAGAGCCTGCTTAAGCAAGTTTAGGCAAGTGCAGAGACTGGGATTTGGTTCCCAGCACCACATTCCACGCCAGCCCCACCCCCAGGGCAGGCTGAACGAGCCACAGAGGTGCATGCCTATAATCCCAGCTCTGGGGATGCTGAAAGTAGAAGGATCACTACAAGTCTCAGCTGCATAGTGAGGCCCTGTAATAACCAAATACATTTAAAACAATATTATTATTATCATCATCATCATCTTCATCATCATATAGAATAAAAATAAAGGCATTTTAAATTAGCAAGTGGTTAGAGAATAAATCCCATTGGGAAAGAACCTTGACACCCCAAATCTGCTGGAGCAGCTTCTGGCAGGCTCCAGCACACTGAGAAGCAGGGCTGGGCTGAGTCAGGACCAGCTTACTAGGTTCCCTGCTCTGTGTCTTCCCTTAATATGTGGCTTTTCAGTGGGTGGGGTTTCCTGGTGTGTGTGTGTGTGTGTGTGTGTGTGTGTGTGTGTGTGTGTGTGTGTGTGTGTGTGTTACCATCCATGGACCTACACAGTCTGATGACCTAAAGCTCAGAGTGAACATTCTCTGAAAGCCTGGTTATCTCTGCTTTGTTGGATTTTTAACCTTGAGACTTGCTAGTGAACCCCTGTAGGCCCCTTTTCTACTTCTTCAGGAAAGAAAGACCAAACTTTTGCTTTCTTTTTTTAGCTTCAGAAAAATCAGGTTTATTCCAAATGGTATGCACACAGATCCCCAGCACTTAGCACGGTGTCTGGTTATTCTTAGTGTGCTGTGTAATTTAGTAGAGCCTGTCGTTCTCATCCATAGAAGCTGAAAGAACTCTATCTGCAGAAGACAGTGTTTAGAAGGGAACACAGGCTTCTCCCAATGGGGAGCCCCTGTGCTCCCCATTGCTCTGATAGATGAGGACACTGATGTGTGCCATATGTCCTGCCAGGCAGCAGGATAGCTGGAGATGACAGAGGGCCAGCCATCCCCTTAAGGTGGTATAGTAGTGACCACCTTTCCCAGTAGTCACTTGGTTTCTCATAGCACTTACTCCAAAGGTCCACTCTTTTTTTCACTTTTCTTTTTTTTTAATTAATTTTATTGAGAAACAAATAGCAATGAGACTGTTTCAAAACAAGTTAGTAGGACAGTTACAATAATTATTACATTGCATATTGTTGTCTTCATAGTTATTCACAGTACAAGATGCAGACATGATATCCTGTCCAAAAAATATTAGTACAAATCTTTCTTCTCATTATGCCAGTACTTTTCTTTTTTTTTTTAAT